>WSFP011470515.1:0-17788 GCA_009831015.1 Picea engelmannii
AGTTGATAGTTTCTTCTTGGAATTCAACATTTCTTTTGTCCCAAGAGAGAATAACACAGTGGCAGATTGCTTGGCTACATCAGCAGGCAATTTCAAGGTACCCTTGCCGCCCAAATTCAAATATGATGTGGAAGTAAAATACAAGCCCTCCATACCTGACAACGTCAAACATTGGAAGGTATTCAAGGATTATCTCTATATCAAGAAATTCTCGGAGGCTGTCGAAGAATTTTCAGAGATGCATATCGAACAAGACTCCGTCTTTGAAGAAGAGCTTGATGAGAGTAATTTTCTGAATAAGATTGCAGAGCGTAACATTGTGCAGCTGTCCAACAATCATATTCCAAGGGGACTGGTTCCTTTGGAAATGATTTTTGATAGAAATGATGTGTCATTAAAGGGGGAAATCTTGGGGGATGACGTTGGTATTGTTCAATGCAACATTGGCACTGAGAGTGAGCCCAAGTTTGTCAAATTGTCAAGAAATATGACACAGGAGAAGAGGTTCGAATACATTGTACTCTTGAGGGAATTTGCTGATGTTTTTGCCAGGACCTATGAAGACCTCAAGACCTATGACACCTCTGTCATCGAGCATAAAATCCTGTTGAAAGGAGAGGCAAATCCATTCAGGAAGAAGCTAAGATAGATCAATCCTATGCTACTTCCTGTCATGCAGAGGGAAGTGAAGAAGCTGCTTCAAGATCAGATCATTGTACCACTGAGATATTCAGAGTGGGTAGCCAACTTGGTACCAGTAAGGAAGAAGAATGGAGAAATCAGACTCTGTGTAGACTTCATAAATCTGAACAGGAGCTCGCGAAAGGATAACTACCCCTTACCAAAGATGTAACATATACTACAGAGGGTAATAGGAGCATCTAGGATGTCCATGATCGATGGTTTCTCGGGCTACAATCAAGTCTCTGTTCTTCCTGAGGACAGGGAAAAGACAACATTCACCACTCCATGGGGCACATTCATGTATGCCAAGATGCCTTTTGGATTGATGAATGCAGGGGCAACGTTTCAACGTGGCATGGACATAACTTTCATTGGGGAAAAGGATAAATTTGTGGTCGTCTATCTGGATGACATCACAGTATTTTCAAAATCTGACAAAGAACACTGTTATCGTCTTAGGAAGGTTTTCTTGAAATGCAGGAGTTTTGGCATTTCATTAAACCCCAAGAAATCTCTGTTCGCCATGCAGGAGGTGAAGTTACTAGGCCACATAGTATCAGTGGAAGGAGTCAGGATTGACCCTAGAAGAGTTGAGGCAATACAAGCCTTATCAATCCCGAGGTCCAAGAAGGAGGTCCAATCCTTCCTTGGTAAGATTAATTTTTTGAGGAGGTTTGTGCCTAACTTTGCTGAGGAGGTAAAACTGATAACAACTATGCTAAGGAAAGGAAATGAAGTGAGGTGGACTTCTGAATCGCGACATTCCTTTGAGCAGATAAAGAAGGCCCTATCTGAAGCCCCCGTGCTTATCAGTCTCGATTACTCAAAGGATTTCCTTATTTTCTCCTTTGCTTCACCTGACACGGTAGCCGTTGTTTTATTACAGATAAACAAGGATGGGCTAGAGCAGCCTATTTCTTATTTCAGTCGAGCATTGAGGGATGCCAAAGTCAGGTATGACACTATGGAGAAGCAGGCCTACACCCTGGTAAAGGCCCTCAAGGAATTTAGAATGTATGTCCTGCAGTCAAGAATCATAGCTTATGTCCCCTCAGCTGCTATTAAAGACATTCTTATTAAGCCTGACATAGACGGGAGGAGGAGTAAATGGATAGCCAAGATTCTGGAGTTTGACCTAGAAATAAATCCTACCAAATTGATCAAAGGTCAAGGTTTAGACAAGCTGTTGGTTGAAGCCAATTGTCAAGCTTTGGGGATAAGTTTCATCAACGAATGCTCAGGAATTCAACAAGGTCGGCTATCTGAAAGAAAGTCTCAAAGGGAGCCCCCATTGGCTCGATGTCCTTGGTATAAGGATGTTATATACTTTCTGCAAGAGTTGCGGCCTCCAAATGGCCTGCAACAAAAAAAAGCAAGAGATTTGAAGCTCAAGGCAGTCAGATATTGCCTTATCGATCAAGTTTTTACTGGAAAGACCCCCTGGGGGTACTTCTAAAATGCATGGATCCTCGAGAGGCTGACAGGATCATGGTTGAATTTCACAGTAGCCTATGTGGAGGGAACCATTCTTGGAAGACCGCAGCGCACAAAATTCTCAGAGCTGGGTACTACTGGCCCACCTTGTTTGCTGATGTCCATAGAAGAGTTAGAGCCTGTATCACATGCCAAATATTTTCAGGAAAGAAACAGCTCAAGTCTCTGCCTTTACAGCCTGTAATTGTTTCGGGACCTTTCCAACAATGGGGCCTAGATTTTATTGGAGAAATCCACCCTGCTTCCAGTGGGAAACACAGATGGATCCTGACTGCCACAGACTTCTTTACCAAATGGATTGAAGCTATCCCCACCAAGAGTGCTTCCCACAAGGTAATTATTGGATTCCTGGAAGACCTCATCACAAGATTCGGTTGCCCAAGAAAGATCGTTACAGATAATGCAACCTCATTCAAGGCCGAACCATTGGTCGAATTCTGTGAGCAATTTGGAATCAATATGATTCACTCCACTCCATACTATCCCCAGGGCAATGGTTTAGTAGAATCCTCCAACAAAAGTCTCATAAGGATCATCAAAAGTTTATTGTAGGACAACAAAAAGGCTTGGAATTCAAAGATGAAATTCACTCTATGGGCCGATCGAGTGACTACAAAGAGATATATAGGCATCTCCCCTTTCCAGTTAGTATACAGAGCAGAAGTTGTCTTCCCTTCTCAGATGGCCATTCCCATAGTGAAATTCTTCCAGGATTATCAAGAAGAGCCCAATGACATGGTTAGAAGGATTCACCAACTGGTAGAAGTCCAATAGGCCAGAGAGCAGGTAATGATCATAATTCAGGACCATTAGCAGAGGATCAAACATGGTTTTTATAAGAAGGCCAAGAAGGAGCGGTTCCATATAGGAGAACTGGTGTTGAAATGGGATGCTCCTAAACAAGATAAGGGCAAGCATGACAAATTTGAAGCCCTATGGATCGGGCCCTTCAAAATCTCTGAGGTTTTCTCGAATAACACATATCGGCTATAGGATTTGGAGGGTGAAGAAGTTTGCAGCAGCCCAGTTAATGGGCATTTTCTTAAAAAATGTTTTGTCTGAGCCTTTTGTGGCTCCTGTGTTTTGTAAATATTTTTCTTTCGGTTCCTTGTTTTATTTTTATTTTTTCAGCTTAGTAGATGACTCCATAACCCAACAACAAGGCACTGGAACTGCAAAATGAGTACTTAGAGCATCGCAGGGACGACTCTATCCCCCACAGAGCCTAATGTTAGTAACATTTGTCGTCCAAGGCACAAGAGCATTCAGGATTGCAAATGGCACGATGAGTGTCGAGCGCAACTTATAGAAGAAGTCCTTTTCAGACTCAAAATCAAGTGAGGTGGCAAAATTATGGTGTTAACGGTCTGGATCCATCCATACGAGCAGATCGACGGTCGACAGGAAATTGTTGGTGGCAGAGTTACGCCAAGGTTATGCGCGATGGATAGCACCTATATTGCATGACAGGAAAGATAATAGTTGTCCATCCAAAATACGCGTGGCGCGAGATCTAGTCGCGTCAGCGATTTGGCATTTGGGAGTTCAAGGGGTGAGGGTTCTATGTTGTTCTACATATCAAAACCCTGAACCTCGAAAGCGCCGAAAATGCCCAAAGTTGGGCTTGTAGTATCGCTAAGCAACCTCAGTAGCTCATCCACAGGAGACACCTGGCGCGCTATTAGGTTCCTCGTCGTTTCACCCATTGCTATTTCAAGGCACAAAGATCAGCTCTGTTGTATTCCAATGCGCGAGGTGCCAGGAGTGTCCAGGACCCGGGCCCACAGTATCACCGGAAAAGTTCAGGACCATCATATCTAAGAGGATGCGTGGTGCCATATTAAGCCATCTTGGCATTTCTCTCATAGAAATTTCAAGAGGCAAGGATTAGCTCCTTCCATTCATGAATGTCGAAAGCGCTTTGGGAATAAGCACATGGTCATAGCCCGAGGTCATTTGGGGAAAGAATGGAGCTATGTAAAGAAGGACAAAGGCACCGAGTTCAGTTACAGAGGTGATCATCGCGATCTCTAGGCGCCATTGGATCTGATCTCAATGTTGTCTCTCACTTGGAGTAAATGAAGGGAAGAACGGGTAGTTGAAACCTCCTTTCAATTATTAATTGTGGGGAATGGAGGGTCTGGCAAGCAGTCTGCTCGAAGAGGTCTTGTGTATCGATGTTTTCAATAAACCATGCCGAAGTCCTCGACTAGACAGAGAAGTCTGCGCATGCTAGCCCAACACTTAATGGCTCAGCTACTCCCCTTACAAGAGCCATGCGCAGTAAAGGTGGCATCTGACAGGGATTATCCGTCCGAATTTGGCTTAAGGGACACCACACCCTGGATGGATGAACATGCCTCTGTTACATGATTTTTCCTGAGTATATAGACTCAGTCTTGGTATTTTTGTAAGGGATCGATGGTTGAGCAAGGCTCCTGATTGTAAAGTTTTGATAAAGCACTGGTTGCGCTGGTTAATGTATATGGCATTTGAGATTTCTTACTTTATGGATGTCAGCTTCTTTCCATCTCTTTGTTTACTATGTTAGAACAGCTCGGAATTGGAGGATCCAATCGAGTTGCAACTGTTATAGAATGATGTAGGTTGGATCACTGTAGCAGTTGCGTTGTTTCTAATCGGTTCCTGTGATTTTCTTAGCACTGAATGACTTGGAATTGGAGGATCCAGTCAAGTCACCCCTCAGCTCCTTGAAGCTCTGGACCAAGAGGATATTGGTTTATGAGTTTTTCATCCTCAAGCTTCCAAAGGCCTGTTTCCCAAGGTAGTCTTGCTCACCATTCTCACAAGTCTTCCATCTACCACCCTTTAGTCCATTTACTGACGAAAGTTGGATCAAGACCTCCCTTGTTGTCTACATACCAGGCCCAGTCTCCTGCGTTAAAGCTATATCTTCTTGAGTCTTTTCCATTCGATCACCCCATTAATCAAATCGTGACATAAGACTGATGGGCGTTGGGCTCTGCTCCTACAAGCAATCCAGGAGTGACTTCTGACGCTAACACATACATAATAAATATGCCCATGGAAAAAAATACAAATATTTTCAAGATATCAATTGGATGAGAAAAAAGTATTTCGATTAATGTAATCCGCAAAAGTACATAGGTGACAAACCTCTGCATCGAAACATATCAGAACCGAGAAACTAATACCCTCCAGCTGAGCCTCCACCACTTCAATCCTCCACAAAGGAAATCTCACAAGTCAGAGTCAATGATGTTCTCCATGACAAGGTAAGAAGAGCTTGGGGGTTGAACACAAGAAGTTCAAACTTTCAAGAATAAAGGGATGCAGACTCAATATGAAGTGAAATTTATCCAAGGTGTATTTTCTCTCAGCGTGTTGAATCCTCCCCCAAGGCTTGGATATGGCTCAATTTATACCCTTCAAATGGAATTGAAGGTTCAAGTCAGAGCATTTCTAGTATATGGAAGGTAAAGGATCATCGATGTCATGACATGGCATGGAAACTAGACATATTTTCAATGTTTGAACACCAAACCCGATGTATGCGGGTTGTAGTGGAGAAACCTGAGTATACACAAGTTGTATAACTGGCAGGTCATGTATATGGACAAAAATATGATTTTTTATTGGAGTGAACAAAAACGAGGAATTTAAGTCTATGGAGGGAAATGGAATTCCATCAAAGGAACATGCATGGAGTGAGGAAAAAATTGTTATAACAGATGCCCCATAATGTGTGAGGTTAGAGGAGTATTTGGGATGGCTGAAATACATTATAGTTCCCAGAAGTGGAGTAGTGAAGACTCAACTCGAAGTGCTAGTTACTCGTAAAGATATTACAATTCACATTGACTCTGTATACATGGCTTCCAATCTGAGTTACACTGTAGATCCATGTGGATATATATCAAATAGTTGTTCATGGCCATGAATAGGCAATACAAAGTGGACATATGCCATAGGGTGTCATAGTCATGAATAAGACACAGTGGAGTCCAGTCTCAAAATCAACGAAGATATATATATACAATGGAGCACAATCTGATTTTCCATTCTTACTGAAGTCATGTAGGTGTTGGTCCGATGAAAGACAACAATAGATAGAGGGGATGCTACTGTAAGTTGGAGGTCTTCTACACTATCCGTCGAAGGTGCAAGTCTACATTATGTGAATTGAGACTTCATTTGATTACCGATCATTAAGGTATATCATTAACAAACGTGAGACAACCCACCAATAATGAAAGTAGGTGTCAAGGCACTGAGGCACTGAGTACATTTGACAAGTGTGAATAAGGGTGTTGAGGTCGAACACTTGAAGAATCCATCAATCAGGATACATTGATGTATTCCCAACTGTCGATGGCAGGATAACTTACCAGTAATGAATGCAAGCCTCTAGGTACTCATAAGACTCTAGATCACGATTCCAGAATAGATGAGTTGAAGTCAATGGAAGGAGACCCACTGAAAGGAGAGAATTAAGGTATCTCTCATCATCCAACATGAGGTACAAAGCAATAGATTGATAATTAGGAGGATCTTATATGAATAATATGTTCATGAACCAACAACCATGTGCATATATCACATGCACCATATGAAAGTAATACATGAAAGAGACCCTTTGAATAGCAGCCAATGAGGAAGACTACCGACAAAGGCGAGGAAACCACCAATAGGGCTAATGGAATCCAAGACACTGCATGAATTCCAATGCGTGAATAGATTTCTTGTTTTCAAACAAAATGGAACCCCCCCAGTCAGTGACCAATGAGGAGATGTCATCTTCTTGGTTCAAGGTTACCTACTGATGATGAAATTAGGCCCAGGGTGAAAGGTAGGACAACAACTTCATGTGATTATGAGATCCAATGAGGGTATGTTTGACATGCAAAGTCAAGAGTTCTGAGGAATGGCCAACACAGGATTATACTTCTTTTGAATAAGAGCATGAGACATATGGATAAGTTAGGAAACATAGTCTTAACACTAATCATTGACAAAAGTTTGTGATGCATGAGGCATCGACAAAATATCCATAGGGACTAGAAGAGTAATCAATCAGAGGAGAAGAATCTAAGTAATAAGGTCAACTTCCTAGGGCCATGCTAAGCCCAAACCTTGGATGAAATGGACTCAAGAGTTTGTGCTCTATTCAAAGGTGACACGACTGTTGCCGATAGGGGATAATATTATTTTCATGCTCGTCATTTTTTTTGGGTTTTTCCATAGTCAAATAAATGCTATGATACATGAGAGGAAATGAGTGTCACGAATAAGAAACTAGCTCCAAGCAGTGGAACATACCTATTCTCAATGTAAGGGAATGCATGCGGGGCATGGACAGTCCGGGGGATGTTTCCTATACAGGTAAAGGGTGTCAAGATGCAAAGGATATATGAAAGGAATTGCTTGGATAGTGATGCAAATTGTTGAAGTGAGAGGATTATAACGAGAAAGAAAGAGCCAACAATAGGCTCAAAAATGAAATAAAGATAACGGGATGTCGTTACAACTTAATGTGACCACTGTCCTTTTTCGTAGATGTTAGTCCCCTAGTCACGAAAAAGTATAAAATAATACCCAGAAAAACTCTTCTAGCCAATGGTGACTAAAGTATTCCTTTTTCGTAAATAGTCTACTTGGTTCGGTAAAGGGTTAAAATTATACCAAAATATACTTCCTTTCATAACCATTTAACGAGTGTGAAAGGGACAAGTTCACTTGATCCAGTTGGCTATTGGTGGCCACCCACCTATTCCAACTGGCTCCTCTTGTCTGTTTTTAGTTCAGCATGTTCTTTTGTACTTCTTTGTCATTTTGGGTTCTACACTTATGGGGATATCTGAAGTCTTGCACATCTTCTAGATGGATATTGGTGGCCTCTCACCTAATCCAACTATCTTATTATGTATGTTTTCATGTCAGCACATCTTGTTGTACTTCCAAGGCCGTTTTGGAGGCCTAAACAATGTTTTTTTGGCTCTCCACAGTCAAACTATAGATAGAGTCCGAGTTTGATGGTGGAATGTGTAGTTCTCTGAAATATCTTTCCAATGGGCTATCACACTCCTAAAACGGAGGTCGGATGCAAAAGTTATGACCCCGAGAAGTTGAGGTACCAACTTACCCATAGGGGCCCACATGACTTTTGACGTTTCACCTCCTAGGGTTAGGTTTTTGGATGTCTATAGTTTTGGCATTCATGAGTAATATCAAAAAGGCCTTTGGAGCCTCATTGTAATTGATTATGCTCAGATGGATGCACGTATAATCCATATCTCTTCTCAGATATAGCTACCACCATTTGAGCAAGTGTTTCAGTTCTGCAGTTTTACAGTTTCATCCTATTTCATTATTCAATAGAAGATATTGTTCACTGGATATCTGTGTTATTCTTCATATATTTGTGTTTATTGTATTCAGTTTGTTAATCAATTTGTTCTTCTCCTAAATCTGGATCAGTGGTATCAGAGCGGTGTGCTCTTCATTTATTTTTCTTCGTGCATTTCCCTAACAAGATCTGGGTACAAGAAGTTGGGACTCGAACCAATCGATCCATTGCAAGATTGGTCACATCGAGCCCGAAAAAAACCCATGGGGGACGAAAATAAATATGATGCAGTAAGAGATCCTATTAAAGTGTTGCTCAAGGAATACCTCGTGCGACAAAGGAACAAAATTATGGACAACTTTGTGAAAATCCTTCGACGATGGCCCATAGGAGAAGCATCTTCATCAAGAGGCCATACAATCCCCTTCAAGGTACAATTAAATTTTGATATTCCATTATTTGAAGGATTGATAGATTTGGATGTTGTATATAAATGGTTGAATCTGCTCAAAGGGTATCTTTCGGTCCATAATTTTTTCGATAGGGAAAAGATCACATTTTCACTCCTCAAGGTCGTTCCCCATGTTAAAGACTGGTGGGATACTTACTCTGAGAAAAGGGCCGTAGAGGAATCTGTAATGTTTGTGGTGGCCCCTACATGGGATTCCTTCTGGGACGCCATTAAAGAATAATACTACCCTATTGGAAGCTATGAGGACTAGTACACCAGATGGACCACCCTACGTCAAGAAAGGGACCAAACAATACTAGATTTCACCAATATTTTCCATACCCTGCACACCAAATTGGGTATCAAAGACTCTAAGAATCATCTAGTTCTCAAACACTATGGTTTTTTTCATAGATACATTCAAACAAAAATGGAGTTTCTGGACATCACCTCATTGGGCACGGCTTATAGATACACTGTCAAGATCGAGCAAAAATTTAAGCAGAAAAGGTGATAGTTTGGATCTGCAAACCCCTCACAGCCAAAGTAGGGAAAAGGTAGCCCCAACCCACATAGCAAGGGACCATGTCGAGATGGCCACCCTCAGGAAAACTAGTCCAAGCCACAACAAAAGAAGGGCAATGAGAAGACGAAGAAGGACACAGGAAAATTGTCTGAGTACCATAAAATCCCTTGGCACAACACCGAAGAATGTCGCTCCAAGAAGTCACTGATGGTCGAACTGAAGGATTCTGAGTCAGAGGTCAAATCTGATTTCGAAACAAATCCTGAAGGAGGGAAGAGAATTATTGATGCTGAACCCAGTGCCACTGTATCTACCACCAAAGTCTGGCCAAGCGAACTAGAAGAAGGGGAATGCCTCTTTCACTTGCAGATGTGGGTAAAGGGGGCTCTGCTTCATTTCATTATCGATAGAAGTATTCATAAGAACCTAATTTTAGTAGAGGCCATCAAGAGGCTGGACTTGCCAATGACGCCACACCCACAACCCTACACCATCGGTTGGCTTCACCAAGGAAGATATCTTTGTGTCAGCCAACAGTGTTGTCTGCCCTATGACATCAAGCCTTTCAAATATGAGGTATTGTGTGATATTGATCCCATCGAAGTTTATGATGTTCTTTTAGGACAACCAT
Organism: Picea engelmannii; assembly: GCA_009831015.1. NCBI lineage: Eukaryota > Viridiplantae > Streptophyta > Pinopsida > Pinales > Pinaceae > Picea > Picea engelmannii. Next base: position 10,115 of record WSFP011470515.1, read on the forward strand.
ATTTGTGGAAGTGTCATGTTGTGTATGAGTCTAGAACCTGCAGTGTTATTATTACTTTGGGTAGACAATTGTAAAGGATACCAGAGGTAGTGCCACCTACTGCTATTTATTTAATCTCTGCTAATAAATGCAGTAAGGTCATCTCACAGACCATGAAGTTCTTATTCTTTGTGATCTGTGCTCACAGTAAGAAGAAGGTCACCGCCACATCCATGGCCTCTACACAGAGCCTCTCTTTGAATAAGAAGCAAGTGGATGGGATCGTGGAAGAATACAAAGACATCTTCTCCTCACCTACAGGGGTATCGACACACTGTCAAGTCAAGCATCCAATTGATCTGACCCCCAACACACCTCTACCTAATAGACCAGTCTATCATTTCTCGTTGATGGAAAATGACAAAATTAGGCGTAAGATGTAAGAGATTCTTCAAAAGGGGCACATCAGACCCATCTCCTCCCCTTGTAGAAGCCCGATTGTACTGGTGTAGAAGAAGGATGGGACTTGGTGACTCTACATTGATTATAGAGCCTTAAAAAAATCACACTCAGGAATCGGTACCCCATTCTCAGGATTGATGACCTTCTTGACCAACTCAAGGGGGAAAATTTCTTCAACAAAATTTACCTAAAGTATGGCTACCACCAGGTTCCCATCAAACCAACTGATGTATGGAAGACAACCTTCAAATCTAAATAAGGTCTCTTCGAATGGCTAGTCATGCCCTTTGGCTTAACAAATGCACCGACCACTTTCATGAGATTGATGGATGATGTATTGAGACCCTTCACTAACTCCTTTATGGTGGTATATTTGGATGACATCCTCATATTCAACAGAATGTGGGAGGAGCACATGCAACATATTCAACTGTTTTTTAGCACTCTGTGGCAACAAAAGGTATATGCCGACTTGGAAAAATGCTCTTTTGGCATGAACATGGTCCAATACTTGGGCTACATTGTTGTTGAGCATGGGGTACATGTTTATCTAGCTAATATCCAATTCATTCGTGACTGGCCAACCTTGACCACACTGATCGAGCTTCTAAGCTTCTTGGGACTAGCCAACTTCTACCGAAGGTTCATGTTGGGATTCTCCCATATTACATGGGCCCTCATCCAGGTGACCAAGGACAGTGTCAGGGCCAATTTCGTATGGGGGAGGGAACAACAATGAGCATTCGATGATTTGAAGCATCATTTGTGCTCAGCTCCAGTACTCTCCTTGCTCAATCTGTAGAAACCGTTTGATATTGAGACAGATGCATCCGACTATGCTTTGGGTTCATTTCTCACTTAGCACGGTCATCCAATGGCATACCATAGTGAGACACTCTTAGATACTATCTGGAAATGCCCCACCTATGACAAGGAAATGTATTCCATTTTACAAGCCTGATGTCAATGGAAACATTACATTCTGGGAAAGGAGACGATCATACACACTGATCACAATCCTTTGCAGTTCATACAGAAACATGGGAAATTGCAGAACGACCCCCATCAGAAGTGGTCCACCTACCTGCAACATTTCCATATCAACATCAACTATAATATTGGTATCTCAAATAATGTCGCTGACTACCTCAATCGACCTCTTGTGGTTGCACTCACCACTGTGCTCCATTCCTATGGACATGAAGCATATGATTGGCCCCAACTTTATCAACAAGATCCAAACTTCACCACCACCTATCATCTCTTGGTACAAATGCGAATGTCACCAATTTTCACATTCATGACGAACTGTTATGCCACCTGGTCCATCTCTTTATTCCTATAAGTGAGTGTGCAGAGCTGATTTTGGAATCCCACTACAGTTGGATGGCAGAACATTTTGGCATGGAGAAAACCGTGGTTGTTTTGTAGAAACATTTTTATTGGCCAAAACTTTGACAGGATGTTATCAAGTATATAGGATCTTGCACTACATGTGCCATTGCCAAGCCAACCATCAATAAGAAAGGCCTATACACCCCTCTTAATACTCCTGAGAAATCCATCTCAATGGATTACATGCCTGGCCTTCCATCCACCAAGAAATGAAATGGCTGTGTATTTGTGGTCGTTGATCGGTTTTTGAAGATGTCCATCCTCACAGCCTGGAAGAAGAATATCATGGTGAAGGATACTACCAAGCTCTTCTTCAAATGAGCGAGGGTACACTTTGGGATACCACAGAACATCATCTCTGACTGGGACATCAGGTTCCTCAACACCTTTTGGTCAAGTCTCTTGTCATTGTTGGACACCAAGCTCACAAAATCCACTGCTTTCCACCCCAAAACAAATGACCAAACAAAGGTCATCTATCGGATTATTGTGCACATCCTGCGCATGTAAAAATCTAAGCATCCACGTACATGGGGTGAGAGTCTCCCCTATGTTCAATACAGTCACAACATGGCTCTCCATAGCTCCACCGACCATATCCCATTTCAAGTGGGACTGGGATTCCAACCCTTGGAACCCATTAATGTTGCAGTTCCTCTTGCCACCACACTGACAGACTCTTCCCATGATCAGTCTGCAATCGACAAAGACACTAGATTCATTGAGCATATTCAACACATCTACCAACAGGTCCAGGATATTTTTCATCAATCCAATGCTAAGTACAAGAAACTCCATGATAAACACAAGGTACCACACCAGTTTCAGGTTTGCGACAAAGTATGGTTACATTTGTTGAAAGAGCATCTCACAGGATCCCATTGGAAGCTCCACCCACTTCGCTATGGGACTTACACTATCACCAAGGTTGTGGGTATCAATGCTTTTGAGATCAACACTCCACCCTTCCTTGGCCTACACCCAATGTTCAATGTGGACCTCCTTCGACCATATTTTCCACCATTATTGGACACCTCAGAGATCATAGAACAAATGATACCCACAGAGATCAACCCTGAATGCATGGAACAAGCATCCACTGATCAGATAGTGGACACACAAGTCAAGGAAACTCGCCAGTAGAGGATCCAGATCTATCAGGTTGTCAAGGCAGGGAAAATCCTACACCAAGGCAAATGGATCACCTGGGGCCAAATCCAGCAGAAGTTTCCTCACCCGATAGGGGAACTCAATGCAATGGAGAACATTGCTTCCAATGGGGGGAGGATTGATCTAGTTGGTTATTGGTGGCCACCCACCTATTCCAACTAGTTCCTCTTGTCTATTTTTAGTTCAACACATTCTTTTGTACTTCTTTGTAATTGTGGTTTCTACACTTATGGGGTTGTCTGAAGCCCCACACGTCGTCCAGGTGGATATTGGTGACCTCTCACCTAATCCAGCTGGATTATTTTGTATGCTTTCATGTCAGCACATCTTGTTGTACTTCCAAGGCCATTTTGGAGGCCTAAACAATGTTTTTTTTGTCTCGCCACAGCAAACAGTAGACAAAGTTAGATTTTGAAGACGAAATGCGTATTTCTATGAAAGACGTTTCCAACGGGCTATCACGCCCCTAAAACAGAGTTTGTATGAAAAAGTTACAACCTCAGGAAGTTGAGGTACCAACTTACCCATAGGAGCGCACATGACTTTTGACGTTTCACCTCCTAGGGTTAGGTTTTTGGATGTCTAGGTTTTTGGAATTCATGAGTAATATCAAAAATGCCTCTAGAGACTCATTTTAATTGATTCTTCTCAGACAGATGTGCGTAGCAGCCACATCTCTTCTCAGAGATAGCTACCACCATTCGAGTAAGTGTTTTAGTTCTGCAGTTTTACGGTTTCATCCTATTTCATTATTCAATAGAAGATATTATTCACTGGATATCTGTGTTATTCTTCATATCTCTGTGTTTATTGTATTCAGTCTATTAATTAGTTCATTCCGCTCCTAAATCCAGATCATCACTCGACTATCGTTTTGTTTTTTCAGGAGTCTGAAAAGAGCTTAACCAAGACTCGGGGGCAGTCCCATAGGTAATGGTCAGAATGATCTTGAGTAAGAAAATGGGCTTTGAATGCAAAGTCATGTTGGGACTAAAAGTAACTCTCGTTCCTATGGATTAATATCGACATGGGCACCAAATGATAGAAGTGTTCTAACTAGGGAATCCATGTTTGGTAAGTCTCTACTACTTAATAATCACACTTCTAGTAGTAGCATTGAGAAGGTTCCATGTCGCTAAGAAATGGGTTTGTACCTAGGGAATATGAATCGCGGTCATAGGATGATGCATAAATTCAAAGATGGGTAATAAGCTATCCTATATATCGATGATAGAATATACTTTTTGAAGGCACAAACAAATGAGATGACGTTGGAAATCTATTAAAAACCCTAGACAAAACCACTTCAAACTAGGTCTTTCACAGTGCTATTAGTCCATAAGGTCAAAAATAGAAATAAATAGGGAAAAAATATAGAAAGTGGGTAAATTTTTTCTATTAATAGTAAAAATAAGAAATTTTACCATACTATTTGAGTTTTTTACCCACATAGTGCTTTTGAGGCCATTTTTCCCACGATATTCAAGTGACAGTTGTAGGATATACGATCAATGGAATTGGAAACCGTCTAGACCAAGTATGTTCCTATCCCATTCTCTTCAATTTCAATGGTTTAAATTTCAATTTTAGTCACAATTTGTTTAGTATTAAAGGTCGTTAATTAGAAACTAGGCCGTATGTGGGTGATAGTTTATTGGGTCACATACACGACCACATGTACATCGGAAAAGTGAAGTCTTCTAGCGTATATGAATCCTTATACGCGGCTGTCATAAGGATATCCCACGTACAACTACACAAACATGGTTTTAAAGAGGATTAACTCAAGCAATGGCTTCTCTTTTGTAGGATGGTGGTTGAATGGAGGGAAAGGGAGCATGAGGAGGTGGATGCAACATTAGAAAGAGATGCAGGGGCCCAACAACCTTTGAAAATATTTGGTCTTTATAAACTTTGGGCTATAAAAGGAATGAGAGATCAAGTGAGGTTGCTCCAGTTACTAATAAACTATTGGGATTTGTAAACAGATGCCTTTAATCTCGATGGGAAACCATTGATAATTGGAGTGGATGACATATAATTCATCACAAGATTGTCTTGCCGAGGTGAGATGGTAAATCTCAAGGCCTGAGGTGTGGGAGGTGGGAGAACCATGGAAGAGTACATCTCCATCAACTATGTTGTAGGCAGAGATAAAGTAGGGAGCCAACTCCCTATCAGGGTGATCGAGAACTTGAGCCTAAAGATCATTGTGCTTGTACTCACATGGATATCGAGGTCATCTGCATTGCACCAGTCATCGAAGCCACTCATGTTATATGTGATGGAGTGTTTGAGAACCACTATTTATGACCAATGTACCTCACTACTAGCCAACATGAAGAGCCAGTTAACGGATTGCAAACAAGGGAGAATGAGGAACTTCGGGTTTGCATCCATATTGCGTAGTTTTTTCTTTGAAAGGGTTCTAGGTTTGAGCGCTAGAGTAGAGATTACTCAAAACGGACTTCGCAATCCATCCATGTCATAATGGATCAAGGTGATGAGGCAGTTAGGAGGTGGTAGGGTGCCAACCCCCTACAATGATAAGTTCTTTCACTGGTGGCATTGACAGGTCATAGTGATCAATGACTAATACTATCCCTATGGAGGGATTGACTGCCGAGGGGACCCGAACATGCCATTTCCTCTAGGATCCTCCTTTGGAAAGATTGTTAAGAATTGGTTTGTATACATTTCATTTTTTGGGGTTTTTTAATTTTGATAGGGGAAAAATAAAAATATTTTTTTTTTGTATGGTATCATGTGTTAACAGTTGTTCTCTTATGTAGACATAGGTCCATGACAACTAGGGGGATTCCAAAAACATTGAAGAAGGGGCTAAGGAGATGAGAAAGTAGGAAGGGATGAGGAGAGAGTCCTTTAGAATGTGTAGGGAAACCTGTCTCGTTTTATGCACATGATTCCTATGTTCCATGTAGAGGATCTTATAGAGGCGATGGAGAGGCAAGTGGTGGGTGTACCACGTTCATCGGTGAGACTCTTCCAGCATCTTGAAAATTCCATAGTGTTTTATCATGACACACATCTGGAACCACATGCATAGATTCCATGGTTATGCGATGTACTAGACATATATGTATTTTAAGGGAACGAGCCCCATCTTTTACTATGACACCATATGTTTTGGACTTTAAAGGATGAAATATAATTTTTTTTTTGTATTTGTACTTACTTATATATGTTACAATGGATGAATGTGTTTTCTCTACTTAGTTATGTGACAAATTACAATCTAAAATTTAATTAGCATATGCATCAGATACTTGATTATAACTTCTAGGGATGTGACCGTAAGTAAGAAAATCAAAGTATCGTTCCAAAATTCATACCCATAGGAATCATCGGATTAAAGTAGGATCTCTCACATGATAACTTCCATTCAACTCACATACAACTAACCAGGAATCTAGGCGAACTTATAAAGACCAAACACCATGGGAGATGGAGTCATGTAATAACTCTATAATGACATTGTACTCAGCCACATTATTCATTGATGGCTCCATACAAACTCCACTTGAAGACACCATTTTCCCCTCAGGTGAATAGATAACCCAAGTGGTAGAAGCCATGTTTCGTGTATGACGAATGGCATCGTCCACAAATCCTATGTAGACCACAGATTCCATTGACATCTTCCAACCAAGGGAAAACTCAATAAGCAAGTTGATGACGCAAAGAAAAAAAAAAAAGTATTTACACTAAGATACACTAATATACAAAGGTCACGCCCGAGTTTGAGGGATCAAGCATAATACCTTTTAAGGTAGAGCCCATTTCTGGGCTCGTCCATCATACTCCCCTCATGATATTCTAATTCGTTGGCTCATTTTTCTAGGACACGTCACACGATATATAGACCATGCCACATGGGGTTGAGCTTACCTTCCCCCAAGATTTCTTTGGCTTGGTCATAAAGGAGAACCAAGTCACCCTGAACGCATTGTTAGGGACAGAGAGACTTATTGTACTGAGCCTTAGCACGCCATTTATTTTCTTCAATATTTGTAGAGGCATCTCGACGCTTCTCATCAAGGTGCTCTAGGTGTACGAGGAGTTCTTATAGATTTCTTGTGTTAGGTAGGAGCTCAATTTCCAACTTAAGGGAAGGGATTTCACATTCAATAGGAAGAATCAACTCCACACCATGTACTAACTGAAATGGTGAGAAACCGGTGGAAGTTTTTACCATAGTTCAGTATTCCTAAAAAGCAGGGTAAAGCATCACATGCTAGTCATATTTACTTTGGCTGACCATATTTTGCAAAATGGTCTTTAGAGATTTATTCATATCCTCTACCTATCCATTTTCCTAGGGATAATAAAGGGAATAATGATCGTGTGTAAACCCATGTTTCGATGCTAACTCTGACATCATCTCATTCTGGAAGTGATTTCCATGGTCAGTTACAATCTCTTTTGGGATTCCGAACCTGTAACACCCTGTTTCCCCCAGTCTGTAAAAATAACTTTATTGGCCAAGAACTATGGAAAACTCAAAGATGTGAATGTTTGATTTGACAGGCCTTTGTATAAAAGGTCAATGAATATAAATTATATCATGAATATGTGTCGTATGATTGTTGGGAGGGGGATGTGCTGAAAGAGACCACGATGGCTGATGAGAGGTGGTGGAAGGGGACG
>WSFP011470516.1:0-17788 GCA_009831015.1 Picea engelmannii
CATATTTTTACTTGGAATTCTTACACTTCTTATTCCATCCCACACTCTTATGGAGTATATGAGCCTCCCTTAATAAAGCCTAAAAAAAGGGGGGGGGGGAATAATAATTAAATAAAAATAAAGAAAATAAACTTCTCCCACAAAGGATAGGGGGTCTCATCATGAGCCAACCTACCATGATCATGAGATATTAACATAAGTGACATTCCCACTATGGATACCACACTAGGGCAATGGCCTTTGACATTTAAGGTCAAAGGACAATAGGTCTCATCACGAGATGGCTTGTTCACTTAGGTTACGATCTAGTGAGTGGCATTGTTGTTATCTGGATACCAAACTAGGATAGTGGCCTTTTTGGGAAAAGACTATTTAAACTATTTATTGAGGATACTGGCTCATCTATGGGTTAAAAGGAAACCTTGTCGAGGCTATGGATGCCTGTTGGCAGTAGTGGCTATGCCTATGGTATGGAAGTTTATCTTAAATACGTTAAGTTTTTTATTGTGTTCGTAGACTTCCTTTCTTAAAAAAGAGGCTATCATTCTGTTTATATTCAACACAAGGGAAAGTAACAAAGTTATGACATGTGGCATATTTATAAAAGATAAACAAATTAGGACTACTTGGAATGTGTGATCATCGTTCATGATTAACATTAAAATTCTTTGAAAGTTATTAACGATCATTCCCCCAGTGACGATAGCATAATAATTATCCTTCACTTGAATGACTGCCATCATTACCTTCACACATATCGACAGTCAAGGTTGACCTTTTCATTTATCAGGGGGAAGATATTCCACACGATTATTGATAGAACATAATGATTACAATTAATGGGAAAATTCATATTTCTATATGCCATTGTTGTTCTGTAATTTTTACCATTTCTAGTAATTTTTTCTCACAGGATGGTCTAACTAAGTTTACAGTTGGGAACGATAGATATGATGACTTTTTTATAGAAGACATGGGAGGTCGAAGAATTCGTTGCAAGCCTACATTGTTGCAAGTAACCAACCAAGAAAGAGAAATTCTACACCGTCTAGGATGGACACAATACTTTAATAGATTGCAGGGATTCGATGTAAATATCGCATTAGCATTTTTCCAAAATTTACAGGGAGGAGTCTCAATAATTCGAGGTATACAAATATCGGTTATTGATGCCATTATATCTAAGGTAGAAGGCCTCCCAAATGAAGGAACATAGTGTACTGGGAAATACACAACACTTAAGGAGGTTGTGGAGTCCTTCACATAACTAGGAGAAGAATTCGACAAAAAGGGGAAAGGCCTCAACCCCTTTGTTCTTAGTGAACCATGGTGGGAGCTAGCAGGAATGATACAAAGATATATCACATGCGATGGGTGATACGATGTGGTGAGACCTCACCACCTCAAGATACTGGCAATATTAAAACAAAGGTTAGTGATAAATTTACCATTCTTTTTTAATACCATGTTGCATGAAGTCGTTGGAAGGACCCAGAAATCCAAAGACCTTGTTAATGTAATTAATCATCACAGGTTAGTAAAATTAATAGTAAATAGGGCCTTAAACCATACACAAATATCTTGGGGAGACTTATTTGAACTCAATAGGCCCCTACAAATTGAGCAATCTGAAGTCCACCATGAAATTACCCCACAAGGAATTGAGACATCCCAGACAGAAGGAGATAATGCCAAAATTGAAATTCCAGTACCCCAACCTGAAATGGAAGCATAACTCATTCATTTGGCATAAAATCAGAGCATCCAGGTAGGAACATCAAAGAATAAGATATAGAGAACAATTTATGTTCTTGAAACCTCCACTATAAAAAGAAGAAAGGGTAAAAAACCAGCATAATCTAAAAGAACTCAGTGAATTGTACAAATAGAACAACCATTACATGAAATCCCTACAAAACAACATGATGATTTATTATGAAGTTATGAAGAAGATATGGCCCAAGTATTGGGAAATTTAGGGATATCACTTACTGAAGATACAAACAGGTCAGGAGAGCCCCAAACTCCAATTTCTTAACATTCAACCCTATCTTGGATTTTACTGATATGGAGATGCCATCTCCTGATGGAATAGAATAGCCAGAACCCCAGTTCGATGAGAACAATCCTTTAGAGAAACCAGAGCACCCAGAATATACATGGAAGTAGATACCAATTGATCAAGGTGGGGAAGACCTTGAAATTCCCCATAGACAAAAAGAAAGAACAAGAAAAGGCAATAACAAAATTAGAAAATTGGAACATGAAAACAATACATTGAGGAAAAGGGTTAAGAAAATAAAATTATTAAGACAAAAAGTTGTAATATTCAAAGAAACCATTAGACAACTTAGGGAGCAGCTGGAACAGACTGACAAAGACCATAAGAAGAATAAATCTAAGAGGGCTAGAGTAAAGGGAATAAATCCACTTCCCAGAAGGACAATCCACACCAATTCTATAGGAACACAAACATAGTTGCATGATCCTTTGGAAATAGTTGAAATGGAAACTCAGACAAAGGCTCCAACAACAATAGAAAAAATTGTTCAGATTGAAGAAGTATTTCACTCTCCTGAACAGAATGCCATTATTAAAAGGTTGGAAGAAGAGCTAGAACAATCCCAACAAACCCTAACTCAATGGAGAAGTGAAATGGTAATGGTGTTAGAACATCAGAAAGTTGTTAGACAACTTCGAGCCATGTTAGAAACTAAGAATGATACCTTTGTTGATCTCAGCAAAGCTAAAGAAAAGGTGAAGAAGGTACAGGGCCAACTCGATGGATATTTGGATAAAATCAAATAAATTTGCTCTATTTATTCTGATATTTTAGCTTGCAGGGCCCTTGCTACTAATTATGCCATGTTTTTATTATAACGTTATCTGTTACTAGCAATAAAAGCTATTAGGGTAGGAACACCTTCTGAGTTCACCACTATTTCTATATTTTGTTTCATGTTTTAAAGAACAAAAGGATGGAATACAATACTTTATGTGTGAACTATACCTTCACAACTTCATCCTAGGAGAGAACAGAAAATTGAACCCCAATCCATTCACTGGGGATATCCAGTTTCAAGACTATTTGTCCTTTGCCAAAAATTAGACCATGTGGGCTAAATCACATAAGGTTTTCATGAAAAGGGAAAATAGACTAGACCTATGGATCAAAGGGGAACCTCCTAAATCCTTTGATACCATTATGCAGCACACAACATTCATGAAGAGGGAGAAGGTTGTGGAATCTTTAGCCCATATCCATAGGCATGTTGTACATTCAGGTCTACAGTATTTTAGAGCGATTAAAGAATAATCCCTTTCTAATGCCAAATTAAGATGGAATCTCTCTTCAAATGAAGTCAAGAATAGGGAACCATTTGGTTTCAAAAATTTTCATACAGTCACCTTCATGTTAGAGAGGTATTCCAGAATGATCCTAGATGAAGGGCCTTCCTGGATTGGATGCAAGTACAATCCTTCCATTATTTGGTATCCTCCAGAGGGTTATCAGACTGATTATGAAATTCGTAAGAAAAGGGAATATGCTTCTTTTGAATATCTTAAAGGTAAGGATGGGTTCCAAAGACCTAGAGAAGAGACCTCTCCACCCTTCAGTATCATTGCTTTGCATATAAACTCTCTTGTTGCATGAGGACATGCAAAAAAGTAAGCTGGGGGGTATGTTGAGTTGAGAAAAAGGTATAATATTCTCTTTATTACTATGGTTTGTGATATATTCTTTGTTGAATTTTCTATCAATTTGAAGTAATTAGTAAATGAAATGGTTAAAAAGACTCTTAGAAATATTATTGAAAGATATTAGATATTTTCTAAATTTTGGTCTGAATTGTTTTGATTTTATGCAGAAAATGGACAATTGTTGTTAACTCAAGATAGTTAATAAGATCATGAATATGCACAGGCAATTGAAGATCAAAGAAATTAGGCACAGAATGGTTCAAAGGAAGATTGACTCTTTATCTTGCAATCTTCATAAATAGTAAAAGAAATCCCGAGGATCTCTCAATCCTCGGGATAGATTAATTTACTTATCTCATTGTAATATATAAAGGATGGTGAACAATAGAGAGATAACCAAGGAATTTAAAAAAGCATTCAAATCTCTTAATTGTTGACATTTTGTACAGGCAATTCCATTGTAAATGATTTACCAGTTATGGAATTAATGAAAGCTTCAAGCGTTTTGAGCATTTCTGCGTACTGAGTTTTTCATAGTAGTACCTTCTTAAGACCATGTGCACAGTCTAAAGGAGCTACTGTCTCATCTGTAATTCTGTCAATTCTGTTATAGTTATGTGTTTTGAATTTCCTTTCAAACAATTAGATAGACTTGATAACGTGTTGATTCTTTTATGAATTGGTTATGTTGTCCCATTTCCAATTGTTGTTAGTTTATTGTTTGTGAATTCCTTTCATTTTCGCATACGCTGTTCCTTTTATCAAATTCACATTTGTTGTTCATTTCATTTAAATTCGCATTTGTTGTTCCTTCTTTAATATTCAGTAATTTGTTGTTCCTTTCCATTAGATTAATTAATCATTGAGAGATTGATTCATTAAGTGTTTTCGCAAATTAAATTATTGTTTCTTAGATAAATGAATTCAGTAAATTGATTGGTTCTTTGATTCATGGTGTGTTATTGTTCATATTACAATTTTGTTGATTGAGTTATTGATTTTCAGAGTATTTAGTTAATGCGTGAAGAACTTGATTATTGCAGTAATTTAGATAAACTCAGAGTTGTTGTAGCATAATTATCTACATGATTTAAACCTCTACGACTATCTCAATAGACTTTGTTGACATTCTTGAGAGAAAACATGAAACCTCGGTTGATAAATTAATGTTAGACTAAGGTTTTTTTTAGGCAATATTTAGAGCCCAACAATGGGATATTAAGATGATGTGTGTTAGAGAATGAAAGGCCTATGATACTATCAAAAGCGAACAAAGGTATTGCAGGAGGACACTTTGCAGGTAAAGTGATTGCGCATAAAATTTTGTGCAAGGGGCTCTGTGGCCTACACATCACAAAGATGATAAGGAATATTTCTAGACATGTGATGTTTTTCAAAGGACTAGAAATCCATCCAAAAGGGATAATATTCCTTTACATCCATAGGTTACATCGCAAGATTTTGGAAAATGGGTGATAGACTTCATAGAATCGATCAATCCATAAACCAAGAGATCAAAAGCTAGGTATATAATCACTGCAACAAAGTGTTTGAACAGATGGGTAGAAGCAACACCAACCATAGGTTGTAGCACATAAACTTCTACGTGATTTTTGTTTGATAATATAGTGACAAGATTTGGGTGCCCACACATTTTACTGGGTGATGAAGGGACACACTTCCTGAATAAGACAATTGCAACATTGACTGAGGAGTTTCAAATTCACCATCAAAGGAGCATGTCGTATCATCCTTAGGAAAATGGGACAGTAGAATCCTTCAATAAGATTTTAGAGAATGAATTGACAAATATTTGAAACATTGGAAGGGATGATTGGGACTTAAGGATCCCTGTAGTATTATGGGAATATAAGACTACAAGAAAAATGTTGACAGGACAAACACCTTTTAGGTTGGTATATGGAAAATAAGTAGTAATGCCGATGGAATTTATTTTTCTGAGCATGTGCATTGCAGTGATTACATATCTTCCAGACTCTGGCGTTGTAGAGGAAATATTTTCACAGTTGTTACAGCTCAAGGAAGACCTATTTGTCATAGGATTCTATCAACAAGTCTAGAAGGAAAGATAAAAAGCATGGCATGGTAGGAATATTAAAAAAAAAGGTTTCAAGTAGGAGACTTAGTGTTCTTATATGACAACAATTTCATGCAACACCCCGAGAAGTTTATGATATATTGGTTAGATCCATATCTTATGAAGTATGTGACATAGGCGGGTGTTGTGTAACTAGAAACATTGAATGGTGACGTCTTGGGAGGACTGGTGAATGGAATTTGACTGAAACTTTATAGGGATGACCAACCATTCATGCACTATTCTGAACTTTGCAAGAACCTTTATACTATAGTAGTGTATTATAGGAGGAAAAATAAAAATAAAAAGAACTAAAAAGTGGAAAAAGAAAATGAAAAACAAAGGAAAAATAGTAAAAAGTAAGTATGTTTCAGCAAGAGTATGTGCACAGAAGAAGTGAGTGTTGCACAGATGGGAGAAATCGTTCCAAGAAAGTAGATTCTATGCAAAAGTGAAAGTTGTGCAATGAATGAATGGGTGAGCATGAAAACAATGTGCAGAACAAGGAAAACAATAGACTCTTAAGGGAATTAAAGAGAAGAAATGACATTTCAAAAGCCATAATGACAACACAACACGAAGACACATCTCCATAAATAGAAAAACTAGATGGAGATCGTGACAACTTGGAAAATCAAGGCAAGAATTGAGCAAATGATTTGGAATTAATGAATCTTTAAAGAAAGTATTGAATGAATAGTACAGAGGGATTTGACATTCAATTATGGTGGTAAGGTGAATGGACAGCTAGTGAAGAGGCACAAAAGCCACGAAGGGTCAACAACAATTGGTTATTGTTATTTGGAGTTGCATGCAAGTAAGAGAGAGTCAAGATCTATGTTGCAGATCTTGCGAAAAAACCACAAAGATGAAGTAGTTGTCGCTAGTAACCAGATTATAGAAATGGCACCATTAAAGGAAGCAACATCCTGGACAAAGAAATCTTGAATGAGAGTAGAAAAAAAAACACCAGAGGTTGGGGATATTCTGGGAGCATCATCACCAAAGACAAGGTTTCCTAGAGACTATACTCCACAAAGGAAGGATGATGTCATACTAGTGATGCTAAAGAAAGATGCCAAGTATCAATTGGTGACGCTCGACATCCCATATGGGGTCATCATCGATGAGGATATGTTAGGAAAGGTGCATCAACTTAAGTATGTGGACCACGATATCACAGACACCAAGAAGTTCCTTGAACTTTCATTAGGTGAATACTTGGAACTGAGAATAGATACAGTGGAAAACCATGCTATACCTATTCCAAAGGTATGGGCCAAAGGGTTGGAATGAGTTGGCATACTAAATCCATTTGACATTCCACACCTCAGCAAGAGCCAAAATATGAATGCATGTGTCAAGATGTTGCTAACATGTGTGCATGAAGATTAATTATGGTTGTGCAGACCAATTTCTGTAGACAACAATCTCATTTCCCAAAATCACAGGCTTACCAACATAGGGGGAATATCCAACCTTGTTGTTTGTAGAAAAAAATCATGACCAAACTCTATCAGAGGCCATGAGGGAAAAATTACACATAGTAAGAGGGGTGTGTGGGTTGGACATACCAAGTATCTATGACCCAACAATAATACTTGTTGTAATGTACCCAAACCCCCCCAGGACGGGCATGCTACCTAAAAAACTCTTTTTGAAACTGATTTCGAATTCAGATACCATTTACTTATTAAATAATCATGAAAGAAACATGATAAAAACACATGAAATAATAAAGATTCAGGCTACAGTATAAATAATGTTTAAACATGCAATGTATAGCAATAACCAACAAGAATGCATGTTATAACATATGAATTTTTGGCACACGGGTAGACCCATGGTTCAACTCTACAATAACACACCAAAAAAACCCTAACTACTGGCCCTTTCGGCAACACCTGCGAAGCAGATGAAGTCTCACCCGAGGTAGAGGCAGGGGTGGTTGCTGGAATCAGGTGTCTGCAACCTTAGATGGGACTCAGATCTGTGATTGTAATACTTAAAAGAGTAGTTAGCACTGATAGTTCCTCAATATTTAACCACTATCTACTATGCAAATAAAACAAAGCATTTCATCCTTCACTCAGATCTGATGTATCTAGCACTTATCATAAAGAGGTAGATTAAATCTAGCAGATTCAAGCACTAATCATATTCATATAGGTCATATCTACATCCATATACATCGTTAGCACAAAGCATAAACATATCTATCTATCTATATCAAAGAACTTAGTCAGTAAACACATAAACACATCTAGACATTGCACAAAGAAGGATAACATAGTATTTATGTGGTTCACCCCCACATTGGGGCTATGTACACCAACTCTTATATTATTTATTATATTCAATTAGTTATCTACATGTACAGAGCCACAAAAACCCTATTCCTCATAGAACAGGAGATCTGCGCACACCTCGCCAGATCCTCCTTCCCTGAGTTAGGTCTAGCACAGAGCCTTTCACAGTCTGTTACAACCACTTTCACTTAGCTCTGTAAGTCTCACACAATATGCACAAACCCTTTACAATCCATACTTTCACTTAGCACTTAGCACTTAGCTTATCATCTAGGCTACTTACATTTCCTAACTACTTATTTATACTTTACAAAATAGGCCTAAACATGGGTAAACCCATGGGTCGACATCCCATACCCGTTACATAATCCCAAATCCCAAAAAGGACCCAAAAAGGGGCCAAGATCCCGCGATCTTTGCTTTGTATTGCGCTCCATATTCGACAGGTTGTCGAAGTCCCAAAATAGGTCAAACTTGACCAAGGATCTACCAAAACTTGGTCAAGGGCCAACATGAATCTAAGACATAGTAATTCATACACAATGGAAATAAATATACAACAAAGAAAAACATGACAAAGAGAGAAATTATCTTAATCAAAATGGTTCACCAACTGGCTACACACCAAGGAATTTCCTCCTAATCATAGACATTTTTGTTCCAAGCCTCAACAACAATGTTACCCCTGATCTAGGGATATGAATCCACAATGACAGTTTGAGGGTGTCTCTCAACACCAAGGAATTTCCTCCTAATCATAGACATTTTATTTTCCAAGTCTCAAGAATAATGTCACCCCTGATCTAGGGATATGAATCCACAAGGATAGTTCGAGGGTGTCACTCAGCTTCCCCAAATCATTCATCACTCAATATCTCACAGGTTCCTCAACACACAACAATCCAAATTACATCAACTCTCTTCTCTCCAGCCTACAAAACCTAAGAGAATGGACCCCCTTTTATTCCATGCAGTCCCTCAGGCTATCCACCTCCTTCCAGGGATCTAGTGCATCTATTCAAGAATCTCCATGTTGGAAATCTCAGGACTCGCAACTGTGAATAAAATTTAGTGCATGCTAATGCATCTCAGGCATGAAGGAATTAATTGATGGCTGGAATACACCAGCATTCACTACATCCAACCAACAATGGATTCTCTCCCCAAAATTCGTTTTTCCTTTTCCTCACCAAGATCAAGGATGAATGAATAATAAATAAAAATGAAAGTGTGAAAGTGTGTATGGAGAAGAAGAACATAATAAAGAATGTGAACAATGAACAACCAATGAACCCCCAAATAGGCCAAAGATGGGTGTATATAATAACTTGAAAATAAATAACCACATGACCTCTTCCCATGAAGCACATGTAACAACTTATCTCCATTAAAAAAATTATGGATAAATAAAATATGATGAAATTACTTATCCCCTTAATGCCCCTCTCTTGTGGAATACTATCCCTCTATAACTCTTTTACTTGTCTATCTTGCAACCAACGATGTATTTTATTATTAATAATGATCATAGAATTACATTTCCTAGGCACGTTGGCCTCTTTATTTGTTTGGGCACTCCGGACTTTCATTAAATAAAAAAAATACATTATTTAATGTGGGGACTCAAAACGGGGTATTTCATTCCCCTCCCCCTTATTTTGGCACTGTCCTCAGTGCATATACAAAATAGAAATCACAATTTCAAAATTTATTCAATAAGTCATGGGTACTCTACTCGCATGGCATCTTCATTCTGCCAAGTAGCATCTTCAAGACCGTAACAAGTCCACTAAACTTCTTCCATCTCTATAACTCAATTCCAGAGAATTTTGACTTTTCTTTCCAATATGCACACTGACTGGACCATAAAGTCTCCCTCTGGCTCTACCTGAAAAAAATTCCAATCAATAACATGGTTAGGATCATGTATATACGTTTTCAGCAAAGAGACATGAAATACATTATTCACATTCATGGAAATAGGAAATGAAAGCATGTATGTACCTGGCCCTATTCTATCCAATATATCAAACAGATCATAGAATATGGCTGCTAGATTTGTACAACTACCCAACTTCAATGAGATCTTCTTGGACTTCACATTTAAAAGAACATGCTCCCCCACTTTAAATTCTCTAGCTGTCATGTTTTTATCTTCATAACGTTTCTATCTATCTTGAGCTGCCTTTAAATTCTTCTTAATTCTAACTATCTGGTCTTCCATGTCCTTGAGCAATTCTAGCCCAAGTAATACTATGTCTGTTGGGTTGTCCTAACTCACTATAGTATTTCATTTTCTACCATACAAAGCCTAAAATAGCCTCATCTTCAATTAATCTTGATATCCATTATTATAGCCGAACTCAACCAAATGCAAGTTGTCTTTCCACTTAGATGGCTTATCCATCACATACATTCTTAGCATGTATTCAATCTCTTGGTTGACTCTCTCTGTCTGTCGATCTTCCTATGGATGGTATGTTGTGTTGGAATTCATATTTGTACCAAATATCTTAAATAATCCCCTCCATAAATTTGAAGTAAACTTTGTATCTATGTGTAAAATAATTGCCTTAGGTATCCCGTGCAACCTAGCAATTTCCCTCACATACATTTATGTAATATTATCTTTTGTATGAGTCATTTTCATAGGAACAAAATGAGAAACCTTTGTCAATTTATCCACAACTACCATTACGGAATCATGTTACCTTGTCCTAGGAAATTTAGTTATAAAATCAATGGTTACCACTTCCCATTTCTTCTCTAGAATTGAAAATGGTTTAAGCAAACCTGCTAGGTGTCTATGCTCATCTTTTACTCTGTAACATTCCATACATCTGACAATGTAATCAACAACATCCTTCTTCATTCCTGGCCAAAAGAATTGGCTTCTAACTTCTGCAATTTTTTTATTGTAACCAGGATGTCCAGCATATGGAACATTATGCATTTATTTTAATACCAAATTCCTAAGTTCTCCAAAACTAGGAACATAAATTCTATTCTCATTCATAAGTAATCCAACTTCCTTAATCTTGTACTCTTTAATTTTTTGTTGCATGTTTTCTTCTTGCAAACTTTCTTTTACCTGTAGATGATGTTGATCTGTAACAACAACATCTAAATTTTTTCTCTTTAAATTTGATTGATGCATACTAACAACTGTAGCATGCATGATATGTACTCTTCCGTTGAGTGCATCAACAACTTTATTTTCCTTTCCCTTGATATTCTTGATGTCAAAGTCATACTCACTTAAAAATTCTAGCCATCTTGTTTTCTTAACATTCAAAGTTGGATGTTCAAAAATATATTTTAGACCAGTATGGTCTGTACTTAACTCAAATCTTTTTCCCGTGATATAATGCCTCCACATATTCAATGCATGAACCATGGAAGTAAGCTCCAAATCATGTGTAGCATAATTCCTCTCATATTCTTTCCATTTTCTGGACTCATAACCAATGACATGTCCATTTTGAGTGAGGACTCCACCAAGTCCTTCCTTGCATGCATCTCTACATACCACACAATTCTCATTTCGATCAACAATATTTAAACAGATGCACTAGTAAGAAATTATTTCAACAAATTAAAGTTATCTTCACACGTAATTCTCCATTCAAGTTTGATTCCATTATTTTGTAAAGAAGTTATGGGATGAACAATCTTAGAGAAACCCGTTATAAACCTCATGTAGTATCCATCTAATCCCATAAAAATACATGATTTCTGAAAAATTCATGGGTGTTGGCCATCCTCTAATGGCTTCAATCATTTTTGGATATACTACTATACCTTGTTTTTAAATAATATGACCCAAATAATGGATTTGTTCTTATTAAAAAGAACACTTAGTAATCTTGGCATAAATTTCATTTTCACTCAGCACTTGTAACACCAACCTCAAATGATGTTCATGCTTTTCCTCGAACTTAGAATAAATAAGTATGTCATTCAATAACATAATGACAAACTTATCCAGACAATTTCTAAATATTCCATTCATTAAGCAAATAAAGACAACTGGTTCATTGATCAGTCGAAATGGTACCACTACAAACTCATATTGTCCATACCTGGTTCTGAAGGTTGTCATATTAACGCCTTCTTCCTTGATTCTTACCTAGTGGTATTTGGAACTCAAGTCTATCTTTGAAAATATCTTCACTCCTATTAGCTGATCAAAGGGGACATAGATTCTGGGTAGAGGTTATTTGTTCTTCATAGTGTCTTTATTCAACTCTCTAAAGTATATACACGACCTCAATGTTCCATCCTTGTTTTTGACAAAGAGTATTGGTGCTCCCCAAGGTGAAACTCTTGGACATATGTACCCTTTCTTCAACAATTGTTTTAGCTGCATTCATAATTCTTTCAATTCAGGTGTACTCATTCTGTAAGGTGCTTTTGATACTGGGGCGACTCCTAGTACTAAATCAATAGATAAATCTATCTCCCTCTTTGGTGGCAATATTGATATTTATTGGAATACATATTCAAACTCTTGTAATACTGGAAAATATTCAAGGCCTAGTCCTTTTTTATTTTTTGAATCTTCCACATGAGCTACATACAATTGACATCCTTTCCTGAAGCATTTATTCAGTTGTAAGGCTGAAACCTCCCTTATAGAAATAGGTCTTGGAATTTCTTCACAGTGCTTTGTTTTCCTTCTTCATCAAGACATATAAAGGTCCTGTTATGGAAATCTAAGAAATCATGGTGTTGGTCCAACTAATCCACTCTAATTAGGATGTCATAATATCCTAATGGGATGATATTCATATCAATGATTGCATTTAATCCATTAAGATTTATTGGAAAAATTCGGACAACCTCAATGATCCTTATTTTGGTTCTAGTGGATAGGTGAAGTAAACTTGAATTCCCTATCTTAGTTTTCTCCAAATGTTATGTATCCACTATTTTAGGATCAATGTAACAATGACTTAGTCCTGAATCAATGAAAATAGCAAAAAGATGATTAATGTTATTACCTTCCACATCGTTCGTATTGGATTGGTACTCTGCAACTGATTTAGGATTTTCATTACTTGATAATTTATCTTGTTTTTTTTCTCTCATCAACCTCTCATTGTCTACTTTGTAACTCTACACTTCTATTTTCAGGATTCTCACAGTCTCTATTAAGGTTTCGCGTACCTCTCTTCTCATGTGCCCATTTGATTATGTCTCTGCATTACCAACACTGATATTTTTACCTTTGGATTCTTTATCATGACTGAAGTCTCCCTCTCCTTCCTCCATTTCTTTAATATTAATTTGTATCTTGAACTAATATGGTTATAGTCCCTAATTCTTCAAAATGTGCAAGCAACTGTTTTGTTAGAATTATGCATATTATAATTTTTTTCCAAACAATGATATAGGTAGTTGTAATGCTCAATTCATAAAGAAATATATCATAATTATTCAAATTATAACAATTCAATGTCATTCTCCTCTAAATCATATTTCTAATGACTATTCCCATGCCCCAATATGATCTCTAAGTTGAAAGTTATGGCTTCCTAAAAAAATTTGCTTTCACCCTTTTTGTGAAAACATGATCTTATAGCGGCAATGGAATGGTTGTGTGCCAATCTTGTCAAATTATTCCACATGCCCTTTAAACTTGTACATAATTCAAATTCTGCATAGGCAATTCCTTCAGTCCACTTTCCTTGTGATCACTACTTGCCTCACCCTGTGCAAACTTGCACATAAGGCCTTTTTCATTTCCCTATGCAAACTTGAAGTCCCTTTTTGCAAATACCAGAGATAACAACATTAGTTTTCCACATATATGCACCCTACCTGTAGTAAAACATGCCTATATGTAGGTTTCACCACTACAACCCATGTGCATCGGGATTTGTGCCCAAAATTAAAAAATGGTGTTGGGTTTCCATGTCACGTCATGAGATCCATGATCCTTGACCTTCCATATCCTGGAAATGTTCTGACTCAACCCTTTAGTTTCACTTGAAGGATACAAATGGGCCAAAGCTGAGTTATGGAAAAGAGGAGAAGAATTCAACTTTGAGAGCAAAGTTACTCTAGAGAAATTATTCACTTCATATTGAGTCTGCATCCCTTTGTCCTTTAAGTCTGAACACATTGTTCATCCCCCAAGCCCTTCCCTACTTTATTGAGAAACTCATTGTATCTCTTATATGAGACTGCCTTTGGTGGAGGATTGAAGTGGTGGAGGCCTAGCTAGAAGGAAATTAGTTTCTCGGTTTCGAACCGTGCCAACACAGAATTTTGTAATTCATTCACTTCTACTGATTACATTTTAATAGAAATACTCTTTTCTCATCCAATTAATATCTTGCAAATATATGAATTGTTATTCCATGGGTGTATTTTTTATGAATGTTTATGGATTATGTTATTGAATGTGCTAACATT
Organism: Picea engelmannii; assembly: GCA_009831015.1. Classification (NCBI taxonomy): domain Eukaryota; kingdom Viridiplantae; phylum Streptophyta; class Pinopsida; order Pinales; family Pinaceae; genus Picea; species Picea engelmannii. The sequence goes on from WSFP011470516.1 coordinate 14,530, forward strand.
ATATTTTATCACCATATGCTTGTGTTTCATGGTTGTTGACGACTAGTTGCAGGTGTATTGCTTTGAGTCAAGTGCTCAATGGTGGACTTCATCGAACGTCTGGATGAGGTAGGCATTTTATCTCGTCTTGATAGAATATTTTCTTATATATCATACTTGAGATTAGAGTTGATTTATGTAGTCATTTCTGTATTTTGTGATTCACCCCTAGACATAGAGAGATTTTCCATGTAACAGAATTGACGACCATACTGGGGAACTGACTCTTCTTTTTCGGGGTTTGGAGTATTTTTCTCCTTATATTGTTCTCGTTTATATTGAATTTCTTGTCATATGATTGCTTGACAACCTCTTTTCACTCTAAGTATGAGTTTCTTAGCCTTCTCCTTATCTTGGTTGTGTTTTGACACATATACGTGGGTTTTTTCCTGACAGTCACGTACATACACGTTATTTACTTTTGCAAGAAGTGTATATATGTGTTTTTCTCCTGAAAAATCATGTACATCACCCTTTGTTGCTTGGTTGTTGGGTAGGTTTCTATGATTGTTGAGTTTTCTTGGGTCTCCATTATGACTGCTAAGTGTCGGTGGAATGACAAGAAACCTTTATTTGGTTGAATTTTTGGGTGGTGCCTTTCTCATCATCCTTTTCATTTGATTGTCCTTGCATCTTGGGCTGGGTGTTTCTCTTCTTGATATCCTACTTGGTTTGTATATGTTTACACACAGTAGAGTTTTTATATCAAGTTGTTGTTCAGTCCTTTCATTTTCATTCTCTTATATTGAAAATAAAAAAATATTAGGCATTTTACATTATTGGCATTTTGATCTCTTGAGTCTTTATCACTTATCTTAGTACATATGAAGATAGGTTGCATTTTATTTAGAATTGCAGAACTGAATTGAGAATTTCATTTTGAAAAGCATATTATTTATTGGGAATTGAAGTTTGGACTTTGCATTGTATTCATATTAATTTATTTTACTTGTTGAGTCATAGCATCACTAGTTTCACGATCACACCTTTTTTAGTAAGAAAGGCCTCTAAAAGTAACGCTATCATTTAAAATTGATTAGTAATGATTTAATTTTTCTAGGGTGGACAAACTAGCTTAGGATTTAGATCCTAGGAATAGGATTTTGTGAGTAAACTTCTTCAAGGATATTAAATCAACATATGTGTCTGACTAAGGGAGTGGAGAAATCCATTGTATAATTGGCAATATCAGGAGGCTTTGCTTACAATGGAGTTAAGCACAAGGTCGCGTGAGGTTGGTTGAAGGGATATCCCCCCGATACTTTCTTAGCATCAGATATATTTCTAGGGATCTATTCATATATGGGGATCTTGATAGCACCCTTACCTCTGTGAGAGGGAGTTCTTTCAAGGTTTCGAGATTTGTTACCCTACCCATATGGTGGACCTAACTAACGACTGTTCTCCTATGAATAATTTATATCATGGTTTCTTAGTTGCTTGACTTAGGTACCACATAGGTTACTTGCATGGGTTATTCTGCAGGTGCCCTGGGTCATATAAGGGTCGGAAAACACACAAAATTTATGGAGGATTACCTCTCTGAGGGGATCTGATCGACTAATTGTTAATCCCACGAGGGACCTTATAATTGATTCGGATACCTCTGATCTTTAGTAGAGGAGTTTTGGGCCCCTCTTGGGAGAGGCATACCTACTTTAGAGGGGGGGGTTTCTTTCAACCACTTTATCTTGTTTTTTAGCATATTGGTCGTTCGATTATTTTTGGTGTGGTCTTTGATTATTAGTGGACCTTTGATATTTTATATTATCCCTTCAGTTGTCATTATTATGGAAAATGGAGTTCCTTTGGATCCCTCCTTTACCACTACATCCCCCATGACATTTATTCATTTCATGGGGATGAATCCATCTTCTTTTCATAATGGTATGCATAATTACAACACTCGGTCCATGCCTTGGGTATGTAATCATTTTCCTCTTCATATGCCAAACATGCTTTCACCCTTTCCATCATCTCCCTTTCCTGCTTATACAAATCCTAGTTTTGGATCCGTAGGCATGATGGCTCCACCATCTACATATTCATTTGATAGGAGTCATGTCCCTCAACCAACTCTCACTGTGGGGGGTTGGAATCTCCCCTCTTAGGGATCCAATCCTAGACATGCTTTTTCAGGAGCCAGTTCTCAAATGGGTAGATATTATGCTTATTACACCCCATCTGTGTATCCTTCATTTTCCATGCTAGTTCTTATGAAGACTTTTACCATGGTGGGTATCCATATGTCCTATGGTATTTCATATGGAGGAAATAATTTATATGGTACGAGCTACCCTCTTAATGGAAACCCTTCACATGGGGGAAAAATATTGTTGCATCATGTTGTCATTGATGCCAAAGGATTGATTTCATAGGAAAAATTTCTTGTCATAGTATATTGATGTAGTGATTGATGGATCATGTATTTACCTTTATTGATGGATCATGTATTGACCTTGATGTCAATGCATTGATGTCAAGAGGAATCATAGTCGTATGCATAGATGAATATGGATCAATGTGTTGTAGTTGTATTGATGTAAAGATGACTCATTATTGTCTTGTCATGGTTGTACAAATGGATGAACTCCAAAGTAGCCCCCTTATGGTGAAATCCCTCACAAGAAGACGCTTTGCGGTTGAGTTATCCTAGTAGTATGGTTAGAGATCCCATGCTTAATTGTGGAATAATGAGATGAATATTAGTAAATTTGTCAGTGAAACTATCCTAGATGGATAGTGCTTGTCAAGCCATTTCTGATGGTATGTGGAACGTCACATAAATCCTCACAGTTTGAGAGTTATGGCCTTACGAAGTTGGAGGACCCTCATATATTGGCATGAAGCCCCAAAAGGTCAAAGAAGTCAAAGTTCTTGCAAAGAAGAGATTATTTAAATAATAAAGTAAAGTGACAAAATCAAAGAGGATTATTTAAATAATAAAGTGAAGTGACAAAGTCAAAGAGGATTATTTAAATAATAAAGTGAAGTAACAAAATCAAAGAGGATTATTTAAATAATAAAGTTAAGTAACAAAGTCAAAGAGGATTATTTAAATAATAAATTGAAGTGAGAAAATCAAAGAGGATTATTTAAATAATAAAGTGAAGTGACAAAGTCAAGGAGGATTATTTAAATAATAAAGTGACAAAGTCAAAGAGGATTATTTAAATATTAAAGTGAAGTGACAAAATCAAAGAGGATTATTTAAATAATA
>WSFP011470517.1:0-17788 GCA_009831015.1 Picea engelmannii
TCATAATCAACTTGGCATTCACGATATCGTCTCTATGCTTCATTCTCATCTCTGTCGTGATTCTGGTAGTTCCTTCTCTGTGAGCAGTTGATGGAGAATCTTGGAATCCTCCTGTCGATGATGCTTTCACACCTGCATACATCCTTCTTTTTGACATGAATTTCTTGGTCCTGAGATCAATGAGTACTTCCTTCGCAGATTCTTCAAGTGCGCTAAGCTCCTCAGACATACGCACTTGGGGTTAATAATATCGGGTTCACGCAGTAATGTAGACACGACAATAAGACCAAAAGAAAGAGCATAATGATCACTGAACAATATTAATCAAGGTTGTGAGCTCAAATTATCAATTTGGCAAAAGTGTTCTTTGTGCATGGTGCGACGAACTAAATAGGTGAGTATGAGTAGATTATGGTTGGCTCACAATGGTCATGACCCTCCATTAACTCCTTTTCTATCCATTATGGCATGGCCCAATGGTCTGATGATGCCTCTTTATTGATTTTCTACCCATTCGGAGTGGAAGTTGAACGAATATATCGGTCCAATGACTATATTGCTTCGTCATGGTGAAGTACTCTATGTCGTTGTTCTGATATCTCAGCGAAGATCCAATTCTGCAATTTTTCTTTCTGCGAGGTCTCTTCTAGAACCTCTTGTAACCTTTCAGTATTAGCCGTTTTCTTTCTTAAATTTGTAGCCTTCTTTCTAGTGAGCTTCATCTCAATAATTCTTTTATCATTATGAGTCTTTTCTTCTGTGGTCTTAGTTACTTCGCATTGTTGAAATTTTTTCCTAGGGTTCCTGTGTAATACTTCTTCCTTGTCTAGGATACATAATTCAATCTTTTGGGGATCCTCTAGTGTTCTCTTAGCCTCAACATCTGAGTTGCCAGTATTAACTATCTACGATTTTCTCTTCTGTTCCTCAATCAAGTGCGCGATCCTTTGGTCATAAAGTCTTTTAATTCTTGCTTCTTCTGTTCCAAAAATTCTTCTTCCTCCTTTCATCTAGTTTGATCTCTATCAATCCAAGGTTTTCCTATTAGCATGGCAAATGGGGCTATGTCTTCAATAAATTTAATAATCTCAAAGTCCTCTTTTGTCAAATCTCCATTGATAGTCATAGGTATCCGAGAGAGCCTTCCACGTAGTTTTACTAGATTTCTCCTAAATAAACTTATTCCTCCTAGGGAAGGGATCATAGCACACCTTCCTATAGCTTCCCAGGTTCTTTCTGGCATAATATTCATCTGTGTTTCTTCATCCAGGACACAGTTAATGTCGAAGTCCCCTATTATTGCTTCGATGCATTCCTTCTCTTTGAAGATCTCTGATAAGATGACATGTCAGTGGTCATTCAGGGTCTCTTTCACTTGTATCAATACCTTCTCTGATTCTTGCTGGGGTTCTTCCTTTTTTGGATCTTCCTTAGGGCTTCCTTGATTCAAATTCATTCCTTCAATCTTAGCAATCATTCTAGGGAAATCCAACACTTCATGGTCCATGGATTTGCAACAGAGACAACTAGGTCTTCTGCCAGGGCATTCCTTAGCAAGATGTCCTGGTCTTCTGTAACTATAACAGAGGGTTAATCCTCTCTTTCTTTGAAATGATCCCCAACTTTTTCTGTACTACGCACTAGGATCATGGTAGTGAACCTGCAACAAATTCTTTCTAGGATATTGCATCCATTTATTAATCCAAACATTCTTTCTATGCACAGGTATAACATATATTTCATTATTCTTATCAGATCTATTCATATCACATCTTCTTTCATCTATTAACACCCTAGCTTTCAAACTAGGACAAAACCTATTAGATATACCTAGATCCATACTCTAGAAACAAAAAATTCCACCTTTCTTACTTTTACAGAGCACAAATATTTCAGATCTAATAAATTTTAACTATTCTTACCTTTAACAGAGCATAAAGCTTACAAATCTTACCTCTTTCAATCAAAACTTCTCACTTTTACCTTTCTTGGAGCACAAATATTTTAGATCCTGCTTCTTTTCTACAGATCTAACATCCTTTCATTCAGATCTGTCCTTCTCTCTTCAAATCAGGTTTCTTTCTCTTAGATATAACCTTCTTTATTTAGTACAAATCTTTACAGATCATGTAGAATACTGCGCACTAGGGCACAAATATACGCACAGAGCTTTCACAGTTTCAGAATGAATCTTTGCACAAAGCTTCCTCTTTCTCAGTTCCCAACAATCACAGTTTCATATCCTCCCCTTGGAACCTTACCATCAGAGTGCCTACACCTCAGTGTCCTAGATTACTTCGAGTACCAAACTCTGATGAAAAGCACCACTCTGGATTTGACGGTTCAAATCCTTTCCTGCAAACACTTTGATTGACTAATGGCTTGAGATGATTCTTGGATCTTTGTCATCGGAGTCCCTCATCAACCCCATGAAAAAGAATTCTGCTAGCCTAATATCTGATCAACAGTGGATATCTCTCCACCCACAGGTCCTACGCTCGATAATTAAAGTTCTCATTCAAAGGTTTGAGCTCGACAAGGACCGAATCCCAATTCCTTCGACCAAATATAGACTGTCATGTATCACCCTCGGGTATGTATACATTCCCCGTAATCATGACATCAACAAGACGCCACATTCCATATTAAAATCACTTAGACGAGAACCTACAAAGATATATGGATAAGGATTTATCTCACCTTATTCTGATTAACAATCCAGATTTTCCCTCGGGCCTTACTCATCGGAGTGCCTTAATGGAGGACACTCCAAGAACCAACTTTGATTGTTCCTCCATGATCATTGGTAAGAACTATTTATGATGTGCACTTCGAGAGATAAATGGATCAATTTAACTCGGGTTCACCCCCATCAGATTCCCTTACTAAATCACACTTCAATAGACTCCCATTTCTCATCTATGGTCCAAGATTTTCTTGGAAATCTCACCATAGGATCTAAGGACTCTTATTGACTAAGGGTACATTTTTGGCCCTTGACCAAGTTTTGGGAGTTTCTTGGTCATATTGACCTATTTTGGGACTTCGACATTCATCGAAGGAGAAGCGCAATATGGAGCGAAGATCATGGGATCTCGACCCACTTTTGGGTCCATTTTGGGTTTTTGGGAATATGTAATGGGATTGGGATATTGGCCCATGGGTTTTACCCATGCTTAGTCCTATTTCGTATGTATAAATAGTAATATAGTGAGCTATAAGATAGATCGACATCTATTTGATGTATGCTAAGTGTAATTAAGGTCTGTAAGTGCTTTGTGCCTATATGAGACTTGCAGGGCTAAGTGCAAGTCATTGTAGGAAGTTGCAAAAGGCTTTGTGCTGTAACACAAGGAACAAGGATCTAGCGAGCTGCGTAGATCTTCTGTCCTATGTGTAGTAGGTTTTTGATGGCTCTGTGCTTGTAACCGATTGAAGACACTAATAAAGAAGAAGAATTGGTGGATTTAGCCCCAGGGTGGGGGTGAACCACGTAAATACGGTGTTGTCTGCTTTGTGCCTTGTTCTGATGCATTGATGTGATTATTTGCTAAGTGATTTGAGATGAGCAGATAGATCTGACATATATTCTTATGCTCAATGCTTATGGTGTGTAGAATGTTAGATGTGATCCATGTGTATATGATAAGTGCTTGATCTGTTAGATATGAATAACATGTTGATGCTAAGTGCTTGAATACTCTAGTTCATAGTGAATGCTGGGAAGCTCTGTTATACCAGTGAAGTGGTTATTGATTGCATAATAAAGAAATAATAGTGATAAGTGCTATGTTAAGAGTTATAATCATAGATCTGTGTCCTAGCTAAGGTTTCAAAGAATTGAGTCCTGCAACCACCCCTACCTTTACCTTGGGTGAGACTTCATCTGCTTCACAAGTGTTGCCGAAAGGGCCGGTAGTTAGGGATTTGTTGGTGTGCTCTTGAGCATTGAACCCTGGGTCTGCCCCTATGCCAACAAATGGATCCATTGCCAACAAATGGTCTGCAATAGGCTCATCTCCTATCAGTCAGAACACCAGAAGAAGGAGATGAACCAACTCAACTCCACCAAATTGTGGATTCAATCGAGGCTCAACTTCGAAAAGCACAAGATGAAGAAGAGAAATCCATCCAAGATTTGACACAAGTACATGGAGTACTTGTAGAAAAATGCAGTGTTGCAAAACAAGAAAATAGTTCTCTCCAAGAAAAATGGAATGATGAGAAAACATAGCTACAACAAGGAAAGGAACACTTGTTGGCAGAGCAACCGGAGATAAAGGAAGCAGTCAACATAACAATTTGCTTTGTGACAGTCATTGAGGTATAGACCAAAGAAAGAGTCTGAGAGTAGGTGGCACAACTTGAAGACCTGATCTAGAAGCTCTAACAACGCATCGCAGATCTAGAGCTCCATGCTGTACTTGAAACTCCACAGGAGGTAAGAGACCTAAGGGAAGCAACTGCCTACAGAAAAGTTGGCAGACTAAAATCTCTTGCCTTGGAATGATAGAAACTAAGTAACCAGAGTGCCTAGACTTACGAGAACCTCACAGAGAATCCAGAGTTACAGGCATTGGAGTCGCAGCTCCAAGAAGCAAAACAACACGCTGATACGTTACAGGCGCAACTGAAGGCCTTGTCACCAGCGAAAAGAATGAAGTGGTCTCAAGAGAAACGCACTGCCCAGAAACAGATCCATATGATTTAGATTAAAGTCATGGAAGTCACTCAATGACTTCAACCAGTGCAATAAAAGGCATGCCAACTTTTCACTGAAGTTGAAAGCCAAGGAGCCGAACTGGAATAGAGCGTCATCACTGCAGAACAATGCTTAGAAAGGCTAGTGAACGACGAAGTGATCCAGGATTTCACTGAGAAAGAGGCCATAGCATTGCAACAAGTTGAATCAGCTCAATCCAATCTTGAAGCATTCAAGGCAGAATTTCTCAGACCAGAGTGACTCGGGACGAGTCACCGGTGAGTGTTGGGGGGCTGTTGGCCCTTGACCAAGTTTTGGGAGTTTCTTGGTCATATTGACCTATTTTGGGACTTCGAAAACCATCAAAGGAGGAGCTCAAGACGAAGTAGAGATCATGGGATCTCGTCCCACTTTTGGGTCCATTTTGGGTTTTTGGGAATATGTAACGGGATTGGGATATTGGCCCATGGGTTTTACCCATGCTTAGGCCTATTTTGTATGTATAAATAGTAATCTAGTGAGATAGAGGATAGATCAATATCTATGTGATGTATGCTAAGTGAAAGTAAGGTCTGTAAGTTCTTTTTTCCTATATGAGACTTACAGGGCTAAGTGCAAGTCATTGTAGGAAGTTGGAAAAGGATTTGTGTTGTAACGCAAGGAAGAAGGATCTAGCGAGCTGTGCAGATCTCTTGTCTTGTGCGCAATAGGGTTTTGATGGCTCTGTGCTTGTAAAAAATTGAAGATGTTAATAAAGAAGAAGAATTAGTGGACGTAGCCCTAGGGTGGGGGTGAACCACGTAAATACAGTGTTTTCTTCTTTGTGCCTTGTTCTGATGCATTGATGTGATTATTTTATAAGTGATTTGAGATGAGTAGATAGATTTGATATATATGCTTATTCTCAGTGCTTATGGTGTGCAAAATGTTACATATAATCCATGTGTATATGCTAAGTGATTGATCTGTTAGATCTGAATAACATGTTGATGCTAAGTGCTTGAATATTCTAGTTCATAGTGAATGTTGCAAAGCTTTGTTATACCAACGAAGTGGTTATTGATTGCATAATAAAGAACCAATAGTGCTAAGTGCTATATTAAGAGTTATAATCACATATCTATGTCCCAGCTAAGGTTGCAAACACTTGATTCCTGCAACCACCCCTGCCTCTACCTCGAGTGAGACTTCATCTGCTTCACAGGTGTTACCGAAAGGGCCGATAGTTAGGGATTGTTTGGTGTGCTCTTGAGCGTTGAACCCTAGGTCTTGCCCTATGCCAACAAATGGTCTGCAGTAGGCTCATATCCTGTCATTTGGAACACCATAAGAAGGAGATGAGCCAAATCAACTCCACCGAATCACGGATTCAATCGAGGCTCAACTTCAAAAAGCACAAGATGAAGAAGAGAAAGCCATCTAGGCTTTGACACAAGTACATGGAGTTCTTGTAGAACAACGCAATGCTTTAGAACAAGAAAATAGTGCTCTCTAAGAAAAATGGAATGATGAGAAAACACAACTACAACAAGGAAAGGAACACTTGTTGGCAGAGCAACTGGAGGTAAAGGAAGCGGTCAACATAAAACTTCACTCTGTGATAGTCATTGAGGTACAGACCGAAGAAAGAATCCCACATCATGTGTCACATATCGAAGATGTGATCCAGAAGATCCAACAGTGCATCGCAGATCTAGAGCTCTGCGCTGTACCCGAAACTCCACAGGAGGTAAGAGACCTAAGGGAAGAAACTGCCCACAACGCAGTTGGTAGATTAAAATATCTTGCCTTGGAATGCAAGAAACTAAGTAACTAGAGTGCCCAGACTTACGAGAACCTCACGGAGAATCCAGAGTTACAGGCATTGGAGTCACAACTCCAAGAAGCAAATCAACGCGTTGATACGTTACAGGCGCAGCTGAAGGCCTTGTCACCAGAGGAAAGAATGAAGCGGTATCAAGAGAAACACACTGCCCATAAATAGATCCATATGATTCAGAGTAAAGTAATGGAAGTCACTCAATGACTTCAACCAGCGCAAGAAAAGGCATGCCAACTGTTCACTGAAGTTGAATTCCAAGGAGCCGAACTAGAACAGAGCGTCATCACCACAGAACAACTCTTAGAAGGTCCAGTGAACGACGCAATGATCCAAGAGTTCACTGAGCAAGAGGCCATAGAATTGCAACAGGTTGAATTAGCTCAAGCCAATATTGAATCATTCGAGGCATAATTTCTCAGACCAGAGTGACTTGAGACGAGTCACATGTGAGTGTTGGGGGCCTCTTGGCCCTTGACCAAATTTTGGGAGTTTCTTGGTCATATTGACCTATTTTGGGACTTCGATAGCCATCGAAGGAGGAGTGCAATATGGAGCAGAGATCATGGGATCTCGACCCACTTTTGGGTTCATTTTGGGTTTTTGGGAATATGTAATGGGATTGGGATATTGGCCCATGGGTTTTACCTATTGTTAGGCCTATTTTATATGTATAAATAGTAAGCTAGTGAGGTAGAGGATAGATCGGAATATATGTGATGTACGCTAAGTGAAAGTAAGGTCTGTAAGTGCTTTGTGCCTATATGAGACTTGCAGGGCTAAGTGAAAGTCATTGTAGGAAGTTGAAAAAGTCTTTGTGTTGTAGCGCAAGTAAGAAGGATCTAGCGAGATGCACAGATCTTCTGTCCTGTGCGCAGTAGGGTTTTGATGAATCTATTCTTGTAACTGATTGAAGATGATAATAAAGAAGAAGAATTGGTGGATGTAGCCCCAGGGTGGGGGTGAACCATGTAAATACAGTGTTGTCTGCTTTGTGCCTTGCTCTGATGCATTGGTGTGATTATTTTCTAAGTTCTTTGAGATGAGTAGATAGATCTGTATGCTTATGCTCAGTGCTTATGGTGTGTAGAATGTTAGATATGATCCATGTGTATATGATAAGTGCTTGATTTGTTAGATCTGAATAACATTTTGATGCTAAGTGCTTGAATATTCTAGTTCATAGTGAATGCTGCAAAGCTCTGTTATACCAACGAAGTCATTATTCATTGCATAATAAAGAAACAACAATGCTAAGTACTATATTAAGAGTTATAATCATAGATTTGTGTCCCAGCTAAGGTTTCAAACACTTGAGTCCTACAACCATCCCTGCCTCTACCTCGGGTGAGACTTCATCTGCTTCATAGGTGTTGCTGAAAGGGCCGGTAGTTAGGGATTTGTTGGTGCGCTCTTGAGAGTTGAACCCTGGGTATGCCCCTGTGCCAAAAAATGGTTCTATTGCCAACAAATGGTTTGCAACAGGAACTTCAGTCAAGGCGCACAATATCCACTGTGCCCCTATCATTCGGGACACCAGAAGAAGGAGATGAGCCAACTCAACTCCACCGAATCATGGATTTAGTCGAGGCTCGACTTCGAAAAGCACAAGATGAAGAAGATAAACCCATCCAGGCTTTGACACAAGTATAGGGAGTACTTGTAGAACAACGAAGTGCTACAGAACAAGAAAAGAGTGCTATCCAAGAAAAAATGGGATGATGAGAAAACAAAGCTATAGCAAGGAAAGGAAGAGTTGCTGGCAGAGAAACTAGAGGTAAAGGAAGCGGTCAATAGAGCAATTCTCTCTATGACAGTCATTGAGGTACAAATCGAAGAAATAATCCCACAATAGGTGGTACAACTCGAAGACGTGATCCAAAAGCTCCAACAACGCATCACAGATCTAGAGCTCCATGATGTACCCGAAACTCCATAGGAGGTAAGAGATCTAAGGGGAAAAACTGCCTACAATGCAGTTGGTAGATTAAAAGCTCTTTCCTTGGAATGCAAGCAGTTGAGTAACCAGAGTGCCCAGAATTATGAGAACCTCACGGAGAATCCTGAGTTAGAGGCATTGGATTCACAACTCCAAGAAGAAAAGCAACACGCTGATACGTTACAGGTGCAATTGAAGGCCTTGTCACTAGTGGAAAGAATGAAGTGGTCTCAAGAGAAACGCATCACCCAGAAACATATCCATATGATTTAGAGTAAAGTAATGGAAGTCACTCAATGAATTCAACCAATTCAAGAAAAGGCATGCCAACTGTTCACTGAAGTTGAAAGCCAAAGAGCCGAAATGGAACAGAGCGCCATCACCACAGAACAATGCTTAGAAGGGCCAGTGAACAACGCAGTGATCCAAGAGTTCATTGATCAAAAGGCCATAGCATTGAAGTAGTTCGAAGAAGTTAGAGCCAAGCTCGAAGCATTCGAGGCATAATTGCTCAGACCAGAGTGACTCTGGATGAGTCACAGGTGAGTGTTGGGGGCCTATTGGCCTTTGACCAAGTTTTGTGAGTTTCTTGGTCATATTGACCTATTTTGGGAATTTGACAACAGTCGAAGGAGGAGCGCAAGACATAGCGGAGATCACAGGATCTCAGCCCACTTTTGGGTGCATTTTGGGTTTTTGGGAATATGTAACAGGATTGGTATATTGGCCCATGGGTTTTTGTTCGCCCTTGGTTATGGAAGGAAGCAAAGATTGAGGAAGAAAATGTCAAACACGAACTACGTGGGAGACACAGTGACTGTCACTGGGTCAAAGTAAGCAAAAGAGAAGAAAAACCAAAGAGAAGTATGGAGAAGAAAGCCACTGGATGAGGAGATCAAGGATGACTAATCAACAAGGAAGATGGATCGAGGACAACTCAACAAGTAGAGAAAGCTACCATTGGATGATTTGTAGCACTGTGTGAAAAGGGAGGAAAGACAGGCTGGCGAAGCCCTAAAAAGGTGGGTCAAGTTGACCTAGGGTTTTAGACACCTGGGTTTTGACCTAAGGCTATCAGTGAGGAACTATAATGTATAAATAGAGGTCGAGAGGACCTAGGTTAGGTCGGTACTGGTGTGGGGTATTGATATGGATTGTTGTTGATTGAGAGATTATTGTATTGTGAGAGAGAGGAGTGCTGAGAGTGAGAGATTTCTGGTATTGTAAGATCTTCAGCTGGGTGCAAAGATCAAGTCCTGCAACTGGGTGTGCAGGAAGGTGGGAGACAGAGAGAAGAAGAGAGCATATCTATTGACTAAGAGCGCAAATCAAAACTATAAGCTTTATCTTAATATATCATAAGCATAGTTCTATGGACGTATCCCTAGAGAGAGGGTGAACCACGTATATTTTGTGTCGTATGTGTGATTGATGCCTGGATCTCTGTCATTGTTATACTGTTATTTGCATTATTGTGTTAGATCAGATTTATTGTTGTGCATAGTAGATCTAGCTGATAAGAGATATATGAATGATGCATTATTGTTGTATTAGTTCCACTTGATATTCCGTTGGTTGTAGACATCTCTGTCCTGCAACCCCCCTCTTAGCTGCTTTGGGTGAGACTACATCTACTTTGCAAGTGTCACCGAAAGGGCCAGTAGCTAGGGCTTGTTGGTGCACTGTTAGAGTGAACCCTGGGTTTGCCCCCGTGCCAACAAATGGTTCCATTTCCGAGACCAAAATCTGTGTAAGGGAATGTCAAGGTGGTTCCCATCAAAGACAGAGATTCAAAAGTGGATAGAGGATCAAAAAAGGGATTTCACTGAAGCCCAGCATAAGAACCCTAAACTGAGTACTGAATATTGGCTACAAAGATACCTCTTCACCGACATTCACGAGATCTTCTTTGGAGGAATCCACTAGGAGTTGTTTGAGTGGTTGGCTAGGTTAGATGATACCCATTTCGAGATCAGATCTAGACCTCCTGTGGTTTGGACACCAGTACTGATCTAGAAGGTCAAGAGAGTTGAAAATGCTGTATCCAGATCAATATATCATTGGTTTGATAGTACCATTGGAGGGTATATCACCGAATTTGCTGTTGATAGGGTAGAATCATATAGCCAAGCCGAGAGATACTTTTTCAAAGGACCCAGAGGAAAATTTTTGCACTTTTTGAAGCTGAGAATCAAGATGTTGTTTCATGAAAAGAACGTCTTGAAGATATAGTAGATTGGCTGGCCCTGAAAAGGCTAATGTTTAGAAATTCAGACAACGACAGTGACACAAAAGTTGGACATACGCGCAATGGAATATTATTCATAGGGGTTCACCTTGAGAACTGGTTTAAGCAAAACTACAGAGAAGAGGGTTTCTACAGTGGAGAAGAGGTAGATCTAACCGAAGAAGAACATTCAAAACCCACCAGAACAGAAGAAGGGGAAGCTGAAGAAATTCACCAAAGCGAGCCAGAAACCTCAGGAACTATGCAAACTATTGAAGTAAGTAAAATTAAACCTCCTGTTGTTTCAATAGCACCAAGTAGCTAGAATAACCATAATAGCTAGAATCACCAGAGTCTTCAGAGTGTTTTTACTAGCAACTCAGGCTATACTCAGACAGGAAGCCTAGGGAACTCTATGGCAGATGAGATGAGGCTCCCTATCTTTAGGAGAGATGGATCCAAGGATCCCGATCAACAATGGTTCCTGTGTGAGGCCATGTGGAATATTAAAAGTATCACCGATGAAGCCATCAAGAGAACCCAGTTCAACACTACGTTAAGGGACCACACACTGAGCTGGTACATGAAACTTGTCCAAGGACTGGCACAACCTAAGCCACTGAACGAGATCAATAATGCGTTGATTGCAGAATTTAAGAAACCTAAGTTAGAGTCACAATGTATTACAAATCTAAAAGAGATCAAACAAAAGGTTACATAACCTATTTGGGAGTTCGACTAGAGATTCGAGACCCTAACAGGCCGATTAAATTTTTAGATCCCCGATGAATAGAACAAAGAATGGTTCATCGTGGTGTTGTTACAACATATTAGAGTCTCTCTGATGCAGTAGAAGATTGCATCACAAGAAAAATCTTTGGATATTTCCATGAAGCTTGAATCAACACCTATGGGGGAATCTAGCTCATGCATGAGTCAGATCTTGAGCCAACTGACTAGTTTGTCTCTACAAGTCAAGGATATGAAAAAGGACAAGGGGAAGGACAAAAGAGAATATATCTAGTGTGTAAGATGCAAATTTGAAGGTCATGATAAGGAACACTATCCCCTATTTCATGAGTATTTGTCCTCGAGAGCACTGAGCCCTTGAAGCAAGTTAACCTGCCCTGGTGTGATGTATGCAGAAATAGGCATCACCCAGGTGAGTGCTATTACATACAAAAGTATGTTCAAACACCCACAAACTTGTATTGCACATTCTATAAATCAGTGGGGCATGATGATCGATATTGTAGATATTACGATCTCATGCATGAGAGGTCAAGGGACATATACAAGATTCAAGGCGAAGTACAACAAGAAGGAAACACCCCGCAGTACATCTCTCTAGGGAGAGGAAACTTCAATCCTCATTGTGGATACAAAGGATGAGGATGAGGAGGAGGTATGGGCCAAGGCTGAGGACAAATAATCTGTTATAACTGCACACAACCATGACACTTGGCAAGGGATTGTCAGAATCCTTGCACAACCTGCAGTTATTATAACTCTTTCGAGCATGTCATAGAAGAATTCCTTGTGCTGCTGGCTAAGCTTAAGGAAAGACAAGGACCCTAGTAGAAACCACAAGTGCAACTGATATATGCCAAACCACGTGAAACATACCCTAGATTCGCTGTTATTACTCGAGGAGGCGCTGCTATAGGAGAAGATAGAAAAATCCAAAGAAAGATCGCATAAGAGTCAAGTATCAAGAAAGCCGTGGAGAAGACTTACGCTTTTGATGCAAGGAAAGAAAGACAAATCTTCGAGGAAAAAATACAAGAGTTCAAGGGGGACCAAGGATCCTCATCTAAAACATGACCAGAAATAAAAGAGTATGGAATGCCTCCGACATTTGATCAATCGGTTTCACCGAAAGAAGGAAAAGAGGTAAGTAAACTCATCGAATTTTTGTATGCTTGTCTTAAGTTAATTCGGGATGACAATGCTATGTAAGAGTTACATAACCTAATAAGGAAATATGAGCTAGGAAAGGTAGACCCCTTACTGAACAGGGCAGTACACCAGATTGGTAAGAAGAGAAGAACAAACAAAGAATTACATTTGAATGCTAAAATAAGAGAGTATGATATAGACTATGTGGTCCTCGACTTAGGGTCAAAGGTCAATGTCATGACGAAGCAAACTTGGGCACTAATGGGAAAACCAAAATTGATCTATTCCCTTATCAGGCTTAGAATGGATAATCAATAAGCTGTCAACCCATTTGGATGATTGGAGCATGTCCCTATGGACATCAACGGAGTTAGGACCTTTGTAGATTTTGAGGTAATCGAAATTGTTGATGATAGCTTCCCTTACCCTTCATTGCTAGTAATTGATTGGGCCTTTGAAAATTCTACTGTTGTTGATTTAAAGAAAAGACACATGACATTTGAAAGAGCTGGCCTTAGGGTCATTTCACCCTTAGATCCATATGAGGGTCTGCGATATACAGAGCCCATCAGAGAAGAAGACCACGTATATGAGCTGGAAAACATATATAAATTAACAGCCAGACAACAGGATTATATCAACCCTACTACCAATGGAAATCTAATTTGGCAAAGTGATAATGCGTGTTCATCAAATTCAGAAGAAGCGCTAGAGAAATGGTAGAACCAGATGTATGAAGTATCCATAAGGATATGTGCTCGACTGACTAGAGAAGTTCGTTGTATTAGTACAACAATAACTTGCCTACCTTTGATGGTCCGGACCCTCTATAATCCTTCCTCTCAGATTTTGAAACAAGTGTACCAGCACAATAGAGGCTATTGGCTATGGACGAGGCCCTGAAGTCTACACCAACAAGATGGTGGGGGATGCACAAAAGCAATATTATAGACTGGACACAATGCTGAACCTTGATGACAATGCAGTTCTTAGCACAAGTAGGAAGCTGTGAAGTGAGGTACACAGGTCAAAGCTCCCCAAAGGATTATGTGCAAAGTTGCAAAGAAGCATGGAGTGACATTCCTTGAGAACAATGGGTACACAACTTCATTAACATGCTGGACACGACCCCTATTAAATGGTACCTTCAAGCGGAGCTGCGCCTCATCATTGTAGATTGGGAAGGTATGCTTCAGAATTTTGTAACCACCTTTTTGTTTGAAAGTGAATTTCCTTCAATATATCAAGCACTGCAGATTGTGAGGCAGAAATTATTTAAGGAGGCATCCAGCCTCCCTTTGGAGCAAGAAGAGGAAGAATGGATTGCGCCATTCTAGAAACTACAAGGATGTTACAACATTAATGTCAATGCAGATGATGATCCAAGGAAGGTAAACATCGCTGAGACAGAAGGCCACATGGATGTGGAAGGATGAGGAGTTGAGTTGCCATTCATTGGACAACCTATCAAGATAAAGAAAGTCAATATTGGGGGCAGAGGAGACACCAAATCTTGCCAATGTCGGAGATTACTGGGATGCTACTACCATTGACAAAATTACATAATTACTGCACGAGTATTAGGACTTGTTTCCGACCAAGTTCAATGAAATGAAGGGAATCAAAGGACCTACGGGAGAGATGAGAATACCTTTGAAACCAGATGCGAAGCTAGTCAAGAAAATACCCTACAGATTGAACCCGAAATATAAGGAAAAAGTGAAGATTGATCTCGACAGAATGTTAGAAGAAGGGATTATTGAACCTATCGAAGAGTCAGAGTGGATCAGCCCTATGGTGGTGCAAGACAAGAAGACAAGCGAGATCAAGATTTGTGTAGATATCAGGAAGATGAATGATGCTTGTTTTCATGATCCTTTCCCTACACCATTCACAGACGAAGTGTTGGATAATGTGGGAGGCCAGGAAGTATATTCTTTTACAGATGGATTTTCAGGATACCATAGATCCAAATTGCCAAGGAGGACCGCCACAAGACTACATTTTCCACATAATGGGGATCCTACCAATACACAGTGATGCCATTTGGACTGAAGAATGCCCCAACCATCTTCTCCAGGGTGGTAGTTGAAGAATTCAAATAATTTTTGCATAAATTTTTAGAAGCCTATTTTGATGACTGGATTGTTTTTAGTTTGCTGAAAAATCATATTGAATGTCTAAGACTAATGTTGGACAAATGCAGGCAGTGTCAAATTACTTTAAATTTGAAGAAGTGCATCTTCTTCTCACCATTTGGATTATTATTAGGACATATTGTATGCAAGCAAGGATTGCTGGTTGATCCATCAAAAATTGCAATTATAGTCGACTTGCCGCCTCATACTTCAGTCAAACAACTGCGCATTGCACTAGGACATACTGGCTATTACAGGAAATTTATTAAAGGATATGCTCAGATTACTACGCCAATGGAGAATTTATTAAAGAAATACTGTCAGTTTGTTTGGACAGATGAATTACAGTAGAGCTTCAACACACTAAATCAAAAGATGGTGACTACGCCCATTCTGGTCTTTCCAGACTGGAGTAGAGAATTTCATGTCCATGTCGATTCATATTCTATTGCATTAGGAGTAGTATTGGCACAACCTAGAGAAGGGGAGATCGACCATCCATTAGCATTTTCGAACAGAAAGCTATCTACAGCTGAAATCAATTACACTACTACGGAGAGAGAAGGATTATCCATGGTGTACACGCTGCAAAAATTCTGCCATTACTTACTAGGAGGACACTTTAAAATGTTTACTAATCACTCTGCGCTGAAGTACCTAGTCAACAAGCCAGTGTTGGGAGGGTGAATATGCAGATGGCTTCTCCTGTTTCAAGAATATTATTTTGAGATCATAGTTAAGCCAGGAAGAATGAACAAGGGACCCGACCACCTGTCGAGGTTGGAACATGGTGAAGAACTTACCAGTCTGGAGGATACACTACCGGATGAAAAAATACTCACCATTAGGAATATGGATGACCACTTCACAAACATAGTCCAATTTCTGTCAACAGGAATGGCTCCAAGTGAGTATACAATTTCCCAGAAGAAACAACTAGTGGTGAGTGTTGCAGAATTTTCACTGATAGTTGGTTAGCTATATAAGATGGGACTTGATGAGATACTAAGAAGATGTGTGATGGAGGTAGAGCACCTGCTAATCCTCACAGAAGCTCATGAAGGCATCACAGGAGGACATTATGCAGGGAAAGAAACTGTGCAGAAGGTTCTGTGAGCTGGCCTTTGGTGGCCTACATTACATAGAGATGCTAAAGAGTATGCCAGAGCATGTGATGTATGCCAGAGAATTGGAAAACCATCTCAAAGAGATGAAATTCCATTAGCACTGCAGATGACCCTACAAGCATTTGAAAAGTGGGCCATTGACTTCGTGGGACCTATAAACCCACCAGGGAAGCGCACAGGAGCAAGGTACATTATCACTGCGATAGAATACCTGACTAGATGGGCAGAAGCAAGAGCAGTCAAGGACTGTAGTGCAACTACAACTGAGGGTTTTATATTTGATGACATAATAACCAAGTTTGGATTCCCTAAGGTCCTTATGAGTGATCAAGGTACACACTTCATCGATAAGACATTTGAAGCCATGACTGAAGAATTTGCAGTTCACCATCAGAAGAGAACACCTTACCATCCAAAAGAAAACGGAACAGTCGAAGCATTCAACAAGATCTCAGAGACAACATTGACAAATATTTGTAGTGCGAACAGGGATGACTGGGATTTAAGAGTACCAACTGTACTCTAGGCTTATAGAACCACTTGCAAGAAATTAACAATGCAGACCCCTTTCAAGTTGGTTTATGGCCTCAAAGCTATTGTCCCGATGGAGTAATTGGTACCAAGATTAAGAATTGCTGCATTTACATACATGGATGATACTGGTGCTATTCGTGAGAGGCTTGCGCAACTAGTTGAACAAGAAGAAGACAGATTTATTGCAGGATTCCATCAGTAGGTACAGAAGGAAAGAGAGAAGGCCTATCATGACAGACACATCAAGAAGAAGGCATTTAAGAAAGGTGATTTAATACTGGTGTATGACAGTAAATTTATAAGACATCCAGGGAAGTTCAGAACACATTAGCTTGGACCATATGAGATCATCTACGTTATGAAAGGAGGAGCTACGTAGCTGAAGACATTGAAGGGAGAATGGAAAGAAGGATTAGTGAATGGGAGTCAGCTGAAGTTGTATTATGACAACCAACTGCCTCACAACTCTCAGTAAAAGCAAGGATAAAATGGTCTAGGTTCCAGGTGCAGTTGAAATTGGGTACTAGACACAGAAAAGACATTCTGCACAAGGATGGGAAGGAGGCATAAAGAAGAAAGAAAAGGCTGCACTGTGCAGTCCAAAGTCGAAGTGAAATGGAAGGATCAGATCTGAAGTGCCTCGGGATGAGTCATGGGTGAGTTTTGGGGGCCTGTTGGCTCTTGGTTATGGAAAGAATCGAATATCGAGGAAGTAAGGTCAAACATGAACTCCGCGAGAGACATAGTGACTGTCACTGGGTCGAAGTAAGAAAAAGAGCAGAAAAGCCGTAGAGAAGTATAGAGAAGAAAGCCACTGGATGAGGATATCAAGGATGACATATCAACAAGGAATATGGATTGAGGACAAATCAAAAAGTAGAGAAAGCCATCATTGGATGCTTTGGAGCACCACGTGAGAAGGGAGGAAAGATAGGCTGGAAAATCCCTAAAAAGGTGGGTCAAGTTGACCTAAGGTTTTAGACACCTAGGGTTTTGGGTAATTAGGGTTTTTGACACCTAGGTTTCGACCTAAGGTTGTCAGTGAGGGACTATAATGTATAAATAGAGGTCGAGAGGACCTAGGTCGGGTCGGTACTAGTGTGGGGTATTGATATGGATTGTTGTTGATTGAGAGATTATTGTATTGTGAAAGAGAGGAGTGCTGCGAGTGAGAGCCTTATGGTATTGTAATATCTTCAGCTGGGTGCGAAGATCAAGTCCTGCAGTTGGGTGCACAGAAAGGCAGGAGATAGAGAGAATAAGAGAGAAGATCTGT
The DNA here is from genome assembly GCA_009831015.1 of Picea engelmannii. Classification (NCBI taxonomy): domain Eukaryota; kingdom Viridiplantae; phylum Streptophyta; class Pinopsida; order Pinales; family Pinaceae; genus Picea; species Picea engelmannii. The sequence continues at coordinate 17,662 of WSFP011470517.1, forward strand.
TGACTAAGAGCACATATTAGAACTGTAAGCTTTATCTTAATATATCATAAGGACAGTTCTGTGGATGTATCCCTAGAGAGAGGGTGAACCACGTATATTTTGTGTCGTATGTGTGATTGATGCCTGG
>WSFP011470518.1:0-17788 GCA_009831015.1 Picea engelmannii
GGGGGGGTTTGGTGATGAACGGTATGTTGCCAGTACGTGTATCTGAGTTAAAGAAGCCTAATTGGTCGACGATAATGACCTTTCCTTGATGTGGGAAATGTACAAAACAAAAAAGAGTCGACACAATGGTGCGCATGGAATCAATCCAGCTACGACCAAGCAGAATATTGTAATCGAGAGGAACGTCAAAGACTTCCACTTCAACTTGGACTGTTTTTCCTTCTAGCATGATTGGCAATGAAGGAAGGACACCATAGGGCTTAAAACCGTATCCATTGAAGTCTTTGAGTGTGTTATGGGATTCAGTCAAAGAGGGAGAGATGATGGCTTTCCAGTAGGTAATAGACATGACACACATCGAGGCACCCTCGTCGATAACAGTTCTACAAATGTTTTTGTCGGGGACAATCACTTGGATTTGGAACGTGAGTTGAGGGGGTAACCTTGGAATATGGTCTTCCAAGTCAAACATTATTAAATTCGTGTCCGTCTGGTCGATTCCACCGATATATTTCAACAATACCTTCCGTTGTGTGGGACAACTTTGAAGGACTTCAAGGGATGACATCGCAGAAGGTGCTTGGGCCAGATCTTCAACAATGTTGTAGTTATGGGAAACACGAGCATGAGGATTGAAAGCCAATTTCTGAATGATGCCCTTTGGAGGGGGTGAAGAACTGTGTCAAGGCTCGGTCGTTCGAGATGAATAGGACCATTGGTAGGTGGATTTGCAGGAGAGGGTTGTACCAATGAAGGAGGTAGATCATCAACCTTCTCTTTAGAGGGAGAATAATCTTTGGCTTGAGTGGTGAGTGCGATGTCATTCTTCTTTGAATCGCCAGTACACATCAATACATAGGATGTAGTGGAAGGGGAAGGTTGGTCATGAATGACCAATTGGGCCTGTTGTTGAGAGGGGAAGGGTTGGGATAAGACGGCTGGAGTGGGTGGTTTCGAGGCCCCTTGAAGGAACTTAGTAACCTCGGTGCATCATGGACAATCCTTCGTGTAATGATCATCACCACAGATAAGACAAGGGTAGCGAGGTTTTCTCTTATCCCTATCGTCAATAGGTGGAGTTTTGGTTCTCTCTGCTTGAGAAGTATTTTTGTCAACCTTATTCTTACCCTTTCCCTTTCTGGATTTTTTTTTACCGGCTAGGGTAGATTGAATTGCATTTACCTCAGAAGTCTTACCGGTGGGAGGGGTAGGAGACGGATCATTTTGAACATTAGAAGAAGCAGGTTTGGGGTTGTTTCTCGAGGCAGAATGTGGTTGGTCATGGAAAGTTCCCATCACACCATGGCTTGCATGAGAAGTAGCTGGAGTAGTTGAAGTGGAGGAAGTGGAAGGACGAGGTGCATCAGGGAGCAAGTCGTAAAGAGTACCTGTTTGTGAGTAAACAAGGTCAAGGTATTGAGCACGACTTATGGCCTGTTCTTCTATGACAACTCCATCGATGGCGATGTCACGACCGATGTCATTCACAAATGATTTTGTGAACCAATCTGCCAGCAAGTGATCGGGAAGTTTGAGTTTGATGAGACGTCTTCTCCGTCGCCACTCATGAATGTGATCGGATATATGAGTGGCTTTGTTTTGTTTGAAAGAACTCAAAATATCGGTCCCCATTTCATAATGGATCGGTAACTAGTAGTGGGTGATGAAATCCATAGCTAGGGTGTTGAAGTCGGCGAAGAAACCTCGTGGTAATTCTATATACCACTTCGCAACAGAACCTGTGAGATTTCTTTGAAACAGACGTAAACGTATAGAGTCATCCATCAAGGAGTTGGATGAGCACCAGAGGTGAAAAGTCATGATGTGGTTGTTCGGTTCTTCTCTTGCTTTGCCATCGAATTTAGGGATTGGATCATTGGGGAGAGTGACGGATTGGATCATTTAAAATCATTGACAGATCCAGGAGGTCCAAAGTGGCCAAGAAGGGTAACTGTCTATTCACATGCGGGTACTAGTGGCTTTGGGGAGGGAGTCCCGTCGGCAAACTAGTGGGACCATAAGTAGTCTGTATATAATGCGAAGACCCAGGAATATTGGGTGGTTGTTGTGGAGGAAAGTAGCTCATGGGATTGTATCCTTGAACAAGGACATGAGTTTGAGGATTCGAGCATCAAATAGGATTGGGTGTACCTGGATATGGTTGGCCTATACTGGGGGGTATAACAGATGTAGCTGGATGTTGTTTCCCCCCAGTCGATTGAGGATTATGTTGTATCATATGGTTCCAATACTGGGCCAAGGATGAAGGTATGTTTTGTCCGTAGGGTGGGGTCAGTGGAGGTTGACCTCCAATCAGGGGTTGAGTTCCAATTCAGGGTTGTGTTCCAATTGGGATTTGTGTTCCAATAGGAATTTTCCCTACAAGGGGGGGTTGAGTCAAACATCCTTGGTGAAATTGTCCACCAACATGAATCTGGTAATTTGGTGTGAACGAGGGAATGGTGCCACTAGGATTAGTGATGTCGATAGAGGATGAAAAAGGTCCTTCGAAAGGGGGTTGAGGAAGTGTCAGAATGAAGCCGAGAGGAGAGTGCCCAGAAGAAGAGGGACCACCAGGAGTCTCAGATGGGGTTTGCGTAGGAGTGGGAATAGAAGCATTCAACATGCGGTATCCAGGAGGAAGCGTCAGGGTGACACTGGGCAAGAGTGGTGTGCCGATGGGGGCTTGATTAGCTGCTGTAATCCCGGTGTGAATACTCGTAGTATCTGTGTAATGGGCCATTTCTAAAGGGATGGTCAAGATGTGGTCAGCTCGTGGAGCTTCTATTCCAGGAAAATAATAAGCAGTAGTAAAAGGTACTGCATCTGGGTCAAAGGTTTCAGGGAACATAGGTGAGATGGTGATTTCAATGCCTGATCCTGCACCAAAGAGATCTCGTCTAAAAATGCTAGCAGACCAAAAAGGATCTTGGCCTTCCAGTCCTGGAAAAGGTCCAGTCAGTGAACCAGAACACACAACAACTAAATATCCAGAAGAATTCACTCGCATAATACGTCTTTCAGAATCGGGGTGAAGTCGAAAGTCCTCTCGAGAATTGGTAATTCAGAACCATTCTAGAGAGTCAGTTCTTTCCACTTGTGGAGTGGTGACGTCTTGGACTTCACTCTGTTGAGGAGAGCCCTCTCGTGAGCTTGTAGGCAGGGGTTGAGAACCTTCTATATTTTCTGGAGGTAAGCCCTACATTCTACGTGAACGGCGTGGAGGGTCTATTGTGAATGAGTTACAAACTTACAAAGAAAAACTCTATGGTCAACTTGGGTAAACAAACAACATGTGCTAGTAAAAAATCTAAGAAACAACACCAAGCAAACAAGACCTTCTAATTTCGAAGTCACTAGTTGGTGATGAAATCTAACGTCGCAATAACAAGACGAGAAGGGGCTGGGCTAGGGTGGAAAATTTACGTTGATGACTTGCTTAACGAACTTACACCTTGGTGTAAGATCCCACACATAATCATGGGTATACCCTCCAAGGATCCCGAGTGAGTTTGGCCAACGTTGATTCCAGGTACCGTGAAGACTTTCCCCTTCACAGTCACCTTGTAAGACCCTAAAAAGATAGGCCACTAAGGTTACCACCGACAATAATAAAGCCTGGGGGGATAGTCGACAGTCCAATCCACACGCAAGGGAAGGGTATCTAGCCCGAAATCAACTCGAGAGGATACCACTCATCATTGTGGGTATACCTCTAAGTGAACCCCGCAATACATGCAATCTCTATAATGATATCAATGAAGCAGGGTGAGTAACTCTGTCGATATCAATGCGACCTCGTGTTTGACCCTTGTGTGAGAAGGGCTTCCCAGGACAAAATGTGGTAAATGGAAGTTGACACTCCTTAACACAAGATGTGATTGTGTGTTTTGATTTTTGGAGAGTGTATCTCTCTGCCTATTCCAAAGCACTAGCCTAGCTAATTGTTGGTGTAATAGAGTCCTAGAAAAGAGTTACTAGTTAAATTTTAAAATTGCGCAGTGTTATTAAAGGTTGTTGTTACTCAAAGGAAATGGATATGAAACCAATGTTGTGTGAGACTCTGACCCAACAATGCATAGATAGGAATGAAATATATCAATTTTTCGTTCGATGAATCCTATGTACGGGAGGGAAAGAGAAGTTTTCCAGAACAATCTTGAACTACGATATGCAATCTCATTTAAAGTGCAATCTCAACGAATCATGTAATAATGACAATTCTCTATTTGTTCTTTTTCAACAATTGATTTTCAATATTTTCAAAATGAAAATGCTTTTAAAAGAAAAATGTTTTTTACTTTTCAAAAAAGATCTACACCATGGTGGTGAAAGTAAGGAAAACCAATAACTAACGAACAAGCAATAACCAAAAACCCAAACCAATCTTTCAATGGAAACAAAAATGACAAGCAGACAAGACTCGTCTTTGCGATTGCATGAGAACAATGATCTTCCAAGTAATGAGAAAATGAGAAAGACAAACAATCCCAACTCTCAAACCGATCAACGGCTCCTAACCAAACAAGTACTCAGATTCCAGGATCAAAGATAATATCCTTGCTAAGAAAAGTCAAGAGATGAGAGTTGAGAAAAAGATGGACAAGACGAGCCTTTGATTTCCGAAGATTGATCGTGCAAAAAATCCGAAGACAAGAAACAATCAAGCAGTGGTCCAAGAAGTTATTTTCAGACACCTATGCAGATCTGGGCATCTAAGCATGCAAAATCTTTAAATCCATTTTTTTTTAAAAATGGGTTCGCAGGCTATCAGTAATGTACAGTGCGAGAATGGAGCATTCTCGCAGGCTGGCTTCAAGCAAGGTGCGAGAACCTCACACTGGACTAAAAGGCAGAGTGCAAACTCAAGGGGTTCTCGCAGGCCACTGTGGGGTTCAGTGCGAGAATGCTTGAAACTAGGAAAATTTTTGGAAAAAGACAAGAATTTTGAAGGGACTTCTAAACCCAGAGAAACTATCAGGGTTTCCTGAAGACTCAGAGATTGATAGTAATGAAGAAAGGTAAGGCAAGCGCAAATGGCCAAGGAAAAACACCAAAAATTACAAAAAAATGGGTTGCATCCCCAGTGGAGTCCCCAATTTTGTTATCGGACTAATTGGTAGGTGCGGACACTAACGGATCTCCCTAGATCCACCTGGATCTAGAACAAAACAGGACAGGATATGACTCTTTCCCTAAGTTATGACCATTGAATTAGCTAGTAAGGAGGAACAAGTAACATACCTTTGTATCGCTTCCTTGGGTCTTTGTTTCTCCCACTTCGCTCTGGTTCTCTCCTGAGGTCAAGACCAAGAAAACACAAACCAACCAAAGTGAAGATAGCAAAATGTATTCAATCGTCAACTTATGCATATGATCAAGGAGTTACACAATAAATTAAGAATGACTTTATGGGAAAAGGACACGTCATTGTATCATATTAATCAAAAGTAGAAGATACAACCTTAACGCCTTGATGTCACAAGCTTCCTTTCTGTGACTCTTGGTTCCAACACACACACTTTCTCTATCCTTGTATGAAGAAGATCCAATTCCTCTTGATAGATCTAATAGAGTCTCCAAGCTTCTGTTCAAGCTGGGTTCTTCACACAATTCCTTCACCAATTCTCCAATTAATCTTGCTTAACCTTTTCCATGAGAATCCTATCAATATATAGGAGAGGATGAGATGATTTCATGAATGAGAATGATCCCACCAAATCAAGGAAACCAGTAAAATGATAACCATTAAAATGCCAACCCATTTTCTAGAAGATTCCCTTCTAGAACCCTCGAGACTTCTTCCCTTTTCCAATCTTGAAAACAAGTTTGCACCCTAAGCATAGAACATAGTGCGAGAATTTCGCACCCTAGCTGAAGGTGGCTTGTGAGAATGGGTCATTCTCGCACCCTAGGCTATAAGCAGCCTGCGAACTCACTTTGAAAATATGTTTTCTGGAAGGAGATAAATGTCACTTTTCTCAGGAGAAATTTCTTGTTGGGAGCCTGAGTAAACCATTGTTAATACATCATCAAGATGACCAAAATCACGTGTAACATAATGCCCCCCAAATTATGAGGCCGAAATCAGTGATAGCCGAAATACTTTGTAAACTACGTGTGTGTGTCAGAAACCAGGAGCGCACCTAATCGGAAACCTGCAAACAACCAAGCATCTGCAGAATATCATACTAGTTCTGAGGTAGGCATTCCCATACTCAGATCACAGACAAATGACATCATAAACATAGGTCATGGCCACCAATCATACACCGTGGATCCATGCCGTCAAAATATCGCATAGCCACCAAGAATACACTGTGGATCCATGCAAGAAATTTCAAATTAAGACGACATAGCCACGAGACATACAAAGTGGATCTATGTGTCAGAAAATTATACATATTCCATCATAGCCTGGATCAAAGATATGAGACCCAGGGTCTTCAATCCCATCACCCGAAAGTACGAATCTAACGATGTGATTACATGTGTCGAAGTCGAACATGGTAGAAACCACTTGATTACCGGTCATTGATGAAACCGTTAACAAGTGTGAGGGAAATCACCATTAATGTGAATAACTCCCAAGGTACACTAGTACAATCCACCGAATGTGAATAAATGAGTTGAAGTCAAACATTCGACGGAATCTCCCGATCAAGGGCAATGATGAAAACCCACTGTCGAAAGCGAGGAAACCTGCCATTGAGGCATGCAAGTTCCAAGGTACCGAATAATTTCTAAGTCTTGTTTCCGGATAATGAGCTGAAGTCGACAGAACAAAACTCGTCACAGGAGGGCCTTGATGTATCCCCCATCAATGACACAAAATGAGCAACAGATTTTGAAGGTGAAACAGGGTTTGATGTAAGTTGGACTGGACACAGAGAAGGCCGACACAAAGAGAATGGACAAATGAAGATGGTCGACTCAATAGAGGTTTCGGATGAACTTCTCTTGAACATATGAATGACACAACTAATGATTTGGCAGCATTGACTCAGAGACGACTCAAGATATGACCTTGTAGAAAGTTGAATGAGAGACAAATGGATTTCCCAAACCGGCTTCAGATAATGAATAGGGGAGTGTCATGTTCAAGAGCGACACTTACTGCCAATAATATGAATACGAAAAAACATCCCTTTCCCAAATTTCCCCCACCATTTCTGGCGAATACCTCTTTATTTTTACGCAAGCTTGAGGAGGATAACATATGCTCGTTGATGTAAGCTCATCCTTCGGATGAGTCCTTCAGAGTATGTTTAATGAACCCTAGGAAGGAGTGGTTTGGTCCCATTACGGGTCATTCGATGTTTGTTTAACGAGTCCAAAGATAGAAAACTCGAAGGTTTTTCATGATTATAGAGTCTGGAAAAAAAATTAAAAAAGAACTCTCTCAGTTCCTTTTTTGTAAAATAGTCTGATGAGACCGAAAAAGAGATAAATTATCGCCCAACAGATGCTTTCTTCAAATACTTTAACGAGTGTGAAAATAGCAGGGTCGCTCGACGATCTTTTCATGTTTAGAGAGTCTGAAAAGAGATTAAAGAGGACTCTAGGGGGTTCCTTTTTCGTATAAACTTTTTGAGCCCGAAAAAGTGATAAAAGTGTGCTCGATCACGTTCTTAGGTATTTTCGAGTGTGAGAACAGACAAAGACCAAGCTCGAGGTTTTGTGCAAAAACCATAAAAAACAATCCAAACATGCGACGAAAAAGAGAAAAAATATCCGTGTCCCTGTGTATGAATGTTGAAGTCGTTATATCTGCAAAATTCTCACTCATAAGGGTATTAGGCATTACGTTTAATAAATAAAACAATTATAAAAAACCAGCAAAAATGGTGAAAGTAAATATAAGTGGGTAAAAGTTCTTTTTACCATAGTCATTATAACTTTGCCAATTTTTAGCTCAAAACCCCTCTTTTTCGCTTGAATTTCGGCGCTCGATTGCGGAAGGTACGAGCATCCATTCGTTGAACCGTCTCCAGCAGTGAGGTAAGCTCCTTGTCTTCTATCTTTTCATGGTTCAATTTTTCATTTTCATTGGTAAAATCCAAGTTTTTGAGCTTGTTTTAGGGCTCCAATTTGCGCTGAGGCATTCTCGCAGGCCAGCCACACGGGACCTATGAGAATTCATCATTCTCGCGGGTGGCCCCAAAGGCACCTACGAGAACCTCGCACTGTGCCCAAGGGGCACCTGCAAGAACCGCAAAGTGAAAAGTTTCTTTAATGTTTGCTCAAATAAAAAAGTACTAGGTCTTGACGAGAGTTACTGACCTTCTTCTTATGTGTCTTGTGCAGGCATTTGGCTATCACCATGGTTCTGGAATGACATGAAAGAGAGCATGAAGAAGATTATGCTATTGCCGAGAATAATCTGGGCACCGTTGCCGCTTTGCGAGACTGTGGTCTCCTGAAATTCTTTCGGATCTCGGGTATGAGGGCCCAAGTCAGGCTATTGGAGTACCTCATGCATATGTGGGATGTGGACCAACAAGTTTTCCACATAGGGGTCCACACATTGTCCTTGGATATCGAGAACGTTTACTTCTTAAAAGGACTGTCACGGCATGGGTATCACGCTAGCTTGACTGGTAGCCGAGGTGGTGGGCTGCCTATGAATGAGTACTGTCGTTTGTACTGTGTTCCAGAGGCAGAAAGGAGCAAAGGAAAAGTGGTCATTTGGTGGGTGCAGGATTTGACCCTTCGCACTATTTTGTTCACCATTTCTCGTATCGCTGGGAGCGCTGCTCCACACATGGCTCTCTGGAGCTACTTTTAGTATGCCATAGAGTGGACTAATCCTTGGGTCTTTAACTGGGATGACACAGTCCTTCGTAGCGTGAAGAGGCAGTTGACCAAATGCAGGAGAGGCGACTTGAAGCAATTCAGGTACGGGTCATTGTTGGTGTCCTTCTTTCTTGAGAGGGTTCCCTTGCTGAGGTTGCAGGTTAAGTGGGGTCTACTAGCTCCAGAGGATCCGAGAATGGTGAGGTGGTGTAACCTCATGGCCCGTCATGTAGATGGACCAATCATCAAATACAATGATTCTTTCTTTGACTGGTTGCGACCATAGATGTTGATGGTCGATGATTATGCCTATGCCGAGTTGGATTTCTGAGGAGATCCAGACTTAGCCTTGCCCGAGGGTGCTCAGTGGGGGGATCTCGGTAAGAAGTACACATTTTTACTTTTTAAATGTTTTTGTAAATTTTATCATATGAAAATGTTTTTATGTTCATCCAAGGTCTAATTACAAAACTTCTTTTTTGATGACATAGACGTGGGGCCCTATCGATCACCGGGTACTTCTCCTATCCAGCGACGAGGGGAGGTGGCTCCAGTGCCACAATGGGATGCTGAAGATTATGTGGTAGTGGAACAAAAATTAGAGGGTTTGACTGCAGACATTCCAGACATGCCTCTTGGAGAGGTTCTGCGACGTTATCAACATCATACGGTGGGTGTGTCAGAGTCTGTTGGCCGACTTCTTCATAGAGTTACCCAGGCAGTCGTGTGTTACCGTGAATGTCATCCATGATGTCTTTGTAGAAGCCATGAGATTCAGATTTTGAAATTTTGGTCCCTGGACATAATTTTTTTGTAAAAACCTTTTCGATCGTTATATATACATATGGATTCTACTGGCTTGTCTTGTGTTGTGTGATACTTGTGATGTTATTGATTTATAAATCACCCAAATGTTTGTCTAATACATAGTTAGCTAATGCATTAGTTAATGTATTTAGATGTCTAGGAATATGTTGATACTCAATATAATCAAAATAACGTTCCAAGAGGCGAATTTGCAAATATACCCGTAACAAAGTAGGACTTCGAATAGCATAGACATTACTTAACTGTAGTACTACGAGCTGCGAATCAAGTCGCACAACCAAGCGATGGATACCGAGCGAGATAGCATCAATCAACAATTCGATAATGGTGCTATAATCTGCAATATTGTTGGTCGCACGACCGAGGCACACACCTCGTAGAGTGATAAGTTCGTTTGTAGGGGCGTAAATTTCCCACGCAGCAGAAGTAAGGTTCTGAGTACTATGGCTAGTGCCATCGGCGAAGCGAATGTGGGGTAGCAAAGACTCGGACATCTGGAAATCAAACACAATGTCACATAAGGGAAGAGACCAGATAACGAAAAAACAAACTACAGTAACACACAAGAAGTATGATACAATAAAAATACAAGTACTCGTGCACATGTGATCTTATGCATGGTACTTCTTCAAGTACAACCCATTTCTGGGTTCACTCAAAGGGATACCATCGTAATCTACTAACTCGTAAGCTCCTTTCTCCAAAACTCATCTAACGATATAAGGACCTCACCACATGGATTGGAATTTTCCAGCTCCTAACATATCTTGATCTTGTTCATAGAGGAGAACCAGATCTCCTTCAGAGAAAACGCGAGGCTTGACATGTTTGTCATATTGGTCCTTGACACGTTTCTTCTGGGCTTCTATGACTAGGGTGGCATCACGTCGAGTTTCATCTAATCGTATGAGATACAACATACGTTCTTCCTCCGCAGAAGTGTTTGGTAGGAGTTCTACGGCTAGTTTTAAGAAGGGTATCTCTCATTCAATTGGGAGGATGGATTTTAAACCATAGACTAACCGAAAAGCTGTAAACCCAGTAGCAGACTTAATAGACATCCGGTAAGACCACAATGCTAAAAACAACATTGTGTGCCAACTTGTTTTGTGAATCCCTATCATTCATCGAAGCATGGTTATGAGAACTTTGTTAATCGCTTCGACTTGGTTGTTGGCTTGTGGGTAATAGGGCATTGCGTTTTCATCGCGAAGACCCAACTTTTCAGTGAGTTTGGACATCATGAAGTTTCTAAAGTGGCTACCGTGATCGGTGATGATAGCTTGAGGAACACCAAAATGAGCTATGATGTGATTGAAAATGAATAATGCTGCGGTCTTTCCAGTATTGTCAAATTTCGGCATCGCATCGCCCATTTCATAAAAAAAATCTATGGCTACAATAATGTATCCATGCCCCCCGGCCGAGTGGGGGTGACATGTCATGAAATCGATGCCCCATTTCTCAAAAGGACCAATGGAGACCATAGGGTGAAGAGGAGCGGGATGTGATCGTATCTTATGATTATAGGTCTGGCAAGCGTGGCATTTTTGGACGGTGATTATGCAATCGTTAAATAAAGAAGGCCAAAAATACCCTGCTCATAAGATCTTCTGAGCAGTAGCATACCTGAACATATCACCACCACAGGCTCCAGAATGGCAGTCATTTAAGGCTTTCTCGGCTTTGTCAAACGTGAGGCAGCGTAAAAAAACTGAGTCAATCCCATGATGATAGAGAGTATCCGCGAGGATAATTTATTGATGGGATTGGTAACGTATTCGACACCGATCAATACTGGGAAAATTAGGCTGGAAAGTCTGGGTTTGGAGATATATGATGATATCGCCATACCAAAGATCATCATAACTAATGAGGAAAAGGGATTCATTAGGTAATGAATCCGCTGCTACTTTTTCCGTTTCAGAGTAGGGAAAGTCGCATATCATCTCGGAAAATACTAAGGACTTCTTGGACTTAGCTCATTCAAATTCCAAGTCAAACTCCTGGAGTATCAAAATCCATTTGGAGTATTTTCCCCCTAGCAATTGACGTGTGAGAATGTGTTGCATAGGGTTGCAGTTAGAAATCACCGTAGTCTTGCGAGAGAGGATATAGTGCCGGAAACGTTGAACTGCTTGGACGGTTGCCAAGGCTAGTTTTTCGACATGTAAATACTTGGTTTCGACAGGCGTTAGACTTAGAATCAAGTAATAGATAACATGAGAATCATGAGAATCATCCTCTTGGACGAGAACTATGGCAATGGTGTAATCCGAGGCTGCGAGGTAGAGGAAATAATCACGACGTTAATCGGGGGGGAATAGAAGTGGAGCACGTGTCAGGGATAGTTTCAAAGCTTCGAAGGCTTTGTTTGCAATGGTATCCCATATGAACTCAGACCCCTTTTTTAGTAGTCGCGTAAATCCAAGAGTTATCTCAGCGTAGTGCGGGATGAAACGACGAAGAAAGTTTGCTTTCCCTTGCAAACTTTGTAACTGTCGAAGTGTAGAAGGAGGAGGGAGATTGAGAATCGTCTCGACCTTTAAAGGATCTAGCCTGATCCCTTGACACGAAACAATAAATCCTAGAAGTTGGTCGGATTCTATGTAAAAAACACATTTACCATAATCGTCGGGGTCAGGTACCATCCATGGGTCGTGAGACTCAGGGGTTCCATGAATCGAGGAGGAGATCATGTTGATTGAAGCGACAGACGAGTGTGAAACACCAGGTGGTGGAATGGGGAAGGTACCCATTAATGAAGAGTCTTTGAGAAGACCTACACCGACGTTCTCGTAACCAGGGGGGTTTTTGGCGATGAACGGTATGTTGCCAGTATGTGTATCTGAGTTAAATAAGGCTAATTGGTCGACAGTAATGACCTTTCCTTGATGTGGGAAACGTACAACACGAAAAAGAGTCGACACAATGGTGCACATGGAATCAATCCAGCTACGGCCAAACAAAATATTGTAATTGAGAGGAGTGTCAAAGACTTCCACTTCGACTTGGACCATTTTGCCTTCAAGCGTGATTAGCAATGAAGGAAGGACACAGTAGGGCTTAAAAATGGATCCATTGAAGGCTTTGAGTGTGTGTGTTATTGGATTCAGTCAAAGAGGGAGAGTTGATGGATTTCTAGCAGGTAACAAACATGACACACGTCGAGGAACCCTCGTCGATAACGGTTCTACAAATGTTTTTGTCGGAGACAATCACTTGGATTTGGAACGCGAGTTGACAGGGTAACCTTGGAATATGGTCTTCCAAGTAAAAAATTATTAAATTCGTGTCTGTCAGGTTGATTCCACTGATAGCTTTCAACAGTGCAGTCCGTTGTGTGGGACAACTTTGAAGGACTTCGAGGGCTGACATCACGGAAGGTGCTTGGGCTAGATCTTCAACAATGTTGTAGTTCTGGGCAACATGAGCATGAGGATTGAAAGCCAATTTCCGAACGACGCCCTTTGGAGGGGGGCGAAGAACTGTGTCAAGGCTCGGTCGTTTGAGATGAAGAGGACCATTTGTAGGTGGAGTTGCAGGAGAGGGTTGTACCAATGAAGGAGGTAGATCATCAACCTTCTCTTTAGAGGGAGAATAATCTTTGGCTCAAGTGGTGAGTGCGATGTCATTCTTCTTTGAATTGCCAGTACACATCAATACATAGGATGTAGTGGAAGGGGAAGGTTGGTCATGAATGACCAATTGGGAATGTTGTTGAGAGGGGAAGGGTTGGGACAAGATGGCCAGAGTGGCTGGTTTTGGGGCCCCTTGAAGAAACTTAGTAACCTCGGTACATCGTGGACAATCCTTCGTGTAGTCATCATCACCATAGATCAGACAAGGGTAGCGCGGTTTGCGCTTATCCCTATCGTCAACATCTGGAGTTTTGGTTCTCTCTACTTGAGAAGTATTTTTGTCCTCCTTATTCTTACCCTTTCCCTTTCTGGATTTGTTTTTACCGGCTAGGGTAGATTGAACTGCATTTACCTCAGAAGTCTTACCGGTGGGAGGGGTAGGAGACAGAGCATTTTGAACATTAGAAGAAGCGGGTTTTGGGTTGTTTCTCGAGATAGAATGTGGTTGGGCATGGAAAGTGCCAACCACACCATCGGATGCATGAGAAGCAGCCAGAGTAGTTGAAGTGGTGGAAGTGCAAGGATGAGGTGCATCAGGGAGCAAGTCGTAAAGAGTACCTGTTTGTGAGTAAACAAGGTCAAGGTATTGAGCACGACTTATGGCCTGTTCTTCCGTGACAACTCCACCCATGGCGATGTCACGACCGATGTCATTCACAAATGATTTTTTGAACCACTCTGCCAACAACTGATCAGGAAGTTCGAGTTTGATGAGACGTCTTCTCCATCGCCACTCATGAATGTGATCGGATATATGAGTGGCTTTGTTTTGTTTGAAAGAACTCAAAATATCGGTCCCCGTTTCATAACAGATCGGTAACTAGTAGTGGGTGAGGAAAGCCATAGCTAGGGTGTTGAAGTCAGCGAAGAAACCTCATGGTAATTCTATATACCACTTCGCAGCAGAACCTGTGAGAGTTCTTTGAAATAGACGTAAACATATAGAGTCATCCATCAAGGAGTTGGATGAGCACCAGAGGTGAAAAGTCATGACGTGGTTGTTTGGGTCCTCTCCCACTTTGCCATCGAATTTAGGGATTTCAGATGGTAGCTTGGCTGTTATAGCGGTCCATTGGGGAGAGTGACGGATTGGATCATTTAAAATCCTTGACAGATCCGGGAGGACCAAAGTGGCCAAGAAGGGTAACTATCTATTCACATGCGGGTATTGGTGGCTTTGGGGAGGGAGTCCCGTCGACAAACCAGTGGGACCATAAGCAGTCTGCATATAATGTGAAGACCCAAGCAAATTCGGTGGTTGTTGTGGAGGAAAGTAGCTCATGGGATTGTATCCTTGAACAGGGACGTGAGTTTGAGGATTCGAGCCCCAAATAGGATTGGACGTACTTGGATATGGTTGGCCTATACTGGGGGGTATAACGGATGTAGCTAGAAGTTGTTTCCCCCCAGTTGATTGAGGATTATGTTGTATCAGATGGTTCCAATATTGGGCCAAGGATGGAGGTATGTTTTTTCCATAGGGTGGGGTCGGTGGGGGTTTCCCTCCAGTCAAGGGTTGAGTTCCAATTGGGGGTTGTGTTCCAATTGGGATTTGTGTTCCAATAGGAATTTTCCCTACAAGGGGGGGTTGATTCAAACCTCCTTGGTGAAATTTTCCACCAGCAGGAATCTGGTAATTTGGTGTGAATGACAGAATGGTGCCACTAGGATTAGTGCCACTGATAGAGGAAGAAAAAGGTCCTCTGAAAGGGGGTTGAGGAAGTGTCGGAATGAAGCTGGGAGGAGAGTGCCCAGAAGAAGAGGGACCACCAGGAGTTCCAGATGGGGTTTGCGTAGGAGTGGGAAAATAAGCATTCAACGCATGGTATCTGGGAGGAAGCGTCGGGGTGACACTGGGCGAGAGCGGTGTGCTGATGGGGGCTTGACTAGCTGTTGTAATCTTGGTGTGAATAATCATAGTATATGTGTAATGGGCCATTTCTAAAGGGATGGTGAAGATGTGGTCATCTTGCGGAGCTTCTGTACCAGGAAAATAATAAGCAGTAGTAAAAGGTACCGTGTCTGGGTCAGAGGTTTCACGGAACGTAGGTGAGACGATGATTTCAACGCCTGATCTTGCACCAAAGAGATCTCATCTAAAAATTCCAGCAAACCAAAAATAATCTTGGCCTTCCAGTCCTGGAAAAGTTCCAGTCAGTGATCCAGAAGACACAACAAATAAATATCCATAAGAATTCACTCGCATAATACGTCTTTCAGAATTGGGGTGAAGTCGAAATTCCTCTCGAGAATTGGTAATTTGGAACCGTTCTAGAGAGTCAGTTCTTTCCACTTGTGGAGTGGTGACATCTTGGACTTCACTTTGTTGAGGAGAGCCCTCTGGTGAGCTTGTAGGCAGGGGTTGATAACCTTCCAGATTTTCTGGAGGTAAGCCCTGCATTCTACGTGAACGACGTGGAGGGTCTATTGTGAACGAGTTACAAACTTACGAAGAAAAAACCTATAGTCAACTTGGGTAAACAAACAACATGCGCTAGTAAAAAATCTAAGAAACAACACCAAGAAAATAAGACCTTCTAATTTCGAAGTCACTAGTTGGTGATGAAATCCAACATCGCAACAACGAGACGAGAAGGGGCTGGGCTAGGGTGAAAAAGTTACGTTGACGGCCTGCTTACCGGACTTACACCCTGGTGCAAGCTCCCACACATAATTGTGGGTATACCCTCCAAGGAGTCTGAGTGAGTTTGGCCAACGTCAATTCCAGGTACCGTGAAGACTTTCCCCTTCACACTCACCTTGTGTAAGACACTAAAAAGATAGGCCACTAAGGTTACCATTGACAACAATAAATCCTGGGGGGACAGTCGACAGTCTGATCCACACGCAAGGGCAAGGTATCTAGCCTGAAATCAACTCGAGAGGCTTCCACTCATCATTGTGGATATACCTCTAAGTGACCCCCGTAATACGTGCAATCTTTACACCGATATCAATGAAGCAGGGTGAGTAACTCTGTCGATATCAATGCGACCTCGTGTTTGACCCTTGTGTGAGAAGGGCTTCCCAAGACAAAACACTGTAAATGGAATTTGACACTCCTTAACACAAGATGCGATTGTGTGTTTTGTGCTTTGGAGAGTGTATTTCTATGCCTATTCCAAAGCACTAGCCTAGCTAATTATTGGTGTAATAGAGTCCTAGAAAAGAGTTACTAGTTAAATTTTAAAATTGCGCAATGTTATTAAGGGCTGTTGTTACTCAAAGGAAACAGAGATGAAACCAATGTTGTGTGAGACTCTGACCCAACAATGTATAGATAGGAATGAAATATATCAATTTTCGTTCGATGAATCCTATGTACGGGAGGGAATGAAAAGTTTTCTGGAACAATCTTGAACTACGATATGCAATCTCAACGAATCATGTAATAATGACAATTCTTTATTTGTTCTTTTTCAACAATTGATTTTCAATATTTTCAAAATGAAAATTCTTTTAAAAGAAAAATGTTTTTTACTTTTCAAAAAATATCTACACCATGGTGGTGAAAGTAAGGAAAACCAATAACTAACGAACAAGCAATAACCAAAAACCCAAACCAATCTTTCAATGGAAACAAAAATGACAAGCAGACAAGACTAGTCTTCCCGATTGCATGAGAACAATGATCTTCCAAGTAATGAGCAAATGAGAAAGACAAACAATCCCAACTCTCAAACCGATCACCGGCTCCTAACCAAACAAGTACTCAGATTCCAGGATCAGAGATAATATCCTTGATAAGAAAAGTCAAGAGATGAGAGTTGAGAAAAAGATGGACAAGATGAGCCTTTGATTTTCGAAGACTGATCGTGCACAAAATCCGAAGACAAGAAATAATCAACCAGTGGTCCAAGAATTTATTTTCAGACACCTATGCAGATCTGGGCATCTGAGCATGCAAAAGATTTAAATCCAAAAAATTTTAAAAATGGGTTCGCAGGCTATCAGTAATGTACAGTGCGAGAATGGAGCATTCTCGCAGGCTGGCTTCAATCAAGCTGTGAGAACCTCACACTGGACTAAAAGGAAAAGTGAGAACTCAAGGGGTTCTCGCATGCCACTGTGGGGTTCAGTGCGAGAATGCTTGAAACTAGGCAAAATTTTGGAAAAAGACAAACATTTTGAAGGGACTTTTGGACCCAGAGAGTCTATCAGGGTTTCCTGAAGACTCAGAGATTGATATAAATGAAGAAAGGTAAGGCAAGAGAAAATGGCCAAGGAAAAACACCAAAAACTACAAAAAAATGGGTTGCATCCCCATTGGAGTTGTCAATTTTGTTATCGGACTAATCGGTAGGTGCAGACACTAACGGATCTCCCTAGATCCACCTGGATCTAGAACAAAACATGACAGGACATGACTCTTTCCCTAAGTTACGACCATTGAATTAGCTAGTAAGGAGGAACAAGTAACATACCTTTGTTTCGCTTCCTTGGATCTTTGTATCTCCCACTTCGCTCCGGTGCTCTCCTGAGGTCAAGACCAAGACAACACAAACCAACCAAAGTGAAGATAG
>WSFP011470519.1:0-17771 GCA_009831015.1 Picea engelmannii
AGGATTTTTGCACTATTTCCTTGGCCTCCAAGTTTTGCAAACCAATGAAGGAATTTTTCTTTCCCAGTCTAAGTATGCTTGTGACCTTCTTCATTGCTTTCACATGGATGATTGTAAACCAACCCCTTCTCCCTTCCAATCTGGAGTCAAGCTTTCTGCCACCTGTCCTTCTCTTGAAGTTGATGCCACCCTATACCGTCAATTAGTTGGTAGCCTCTTATACTTGACTCATACCCATCCTGATCTTTCCTTTGTTGTTGGTCTTGTTGCCCATTATATGCAAACACCCCATGGAATCCATTGGAAAGCAACTAAAAGGATACTTCGCTATGTTCGTGGTACAGTTCAGTTCGAGATACATTACAGTTCAGGGGGGACTCCTTTATTGGTTGGTTTCACTGATTCAAATTGGGCTGTCGACCCTGATGATCGGAAGTCTACTGCAGGTTATGTTTTCAACCTTGGTTCAGGACCTATCACTTGGGCCTGTAAGAAACAATAGGCTATTGCACTTTCTTCAGTAGAAGAAGAGTACAGAGAAGTGGTAAATGCAAGTCAAGAAGCCCTGTGGCTTTGACAGATCCTTTCAAAGTTTGGATTCCAGCACCAGCATCCAACCAGCCTTTGGTGTGACAATTAGAGTGCCATCAAGCTCACCAAAGACCCAGTTCAACATCAGCATAGCAAACACATCAAGCCACACATGCACTTCATTAGAAAGCTAATTCATGATAAAGTTATTGAAGTGCTCTTTTTGCCTACAGAAGATCAAGTTGCAGACATTTTCACAAAGACTCTTACAGAAGTGAAGTTTTCCAAACTTCGATCTATAAAAATTTTGCCACCAACCATTAACCAATACCATGGTGCCACATGGCACCCAACCATTTGCCAAACAAATGCCACTTGTCAGCGGTTGGTTGGATCCCTATCATTGACCAGTCACCTTCTGCTGGACTGCCACTTGTTGCCACTTGTCTCTGCCATGTCAGCACTATTGATGTCATCATTTGACTGGACCTGTTGACTTTTTGCCTGTTTGGGAAAACGGTCAGAGTACAATAACTCTCGCATACAACATCTATTTGAGAAAGTAAATATATGGCCAGAATCGGGAGAATGAGCTAGATGCAATGGCATTGGTCTCGTCAAAATCTTAGAACTTTCATTTTTGAGCATTTTCTGGACCTGAGGATCCTCCTAGATCACCCGCGGTCGGTTGCGTCTATCTGGAAAGGGTCTGCATTCTCTGATGTAAAGATGTTCTGGCAAGATCGTGTGGAACATGAGGGGTTGTAGAGTGAAAAATTGTAAAAGTGGGAGTAGGGGTTGAAGTGCCTTGGGTATGAGTAGAGGTGATGACTCCAGCATTAGGATAGACTTGTGTTGACGCAAAAGTAGGATTAATGTTGGCATAAGGGCAGACCTGGGGTTCAACACTTAAGAGTGCACCAACAAAACCCTAACTACCATCCCTTTCAGCAATTCTTGTGAAGCAGATGAAGTTTCACCCGAGGTAGAGGCAGGGGTGGTTGCAGGACTCAGATGTCTACAACCTTAGTTGGGACACTGATCTATGATTATATCTTTTACAGGGCACTTAGCATAGATCATTCATCAATATTTAACCCTTATTATACTTCACATACACCACAGAGCTTTGCAGTGAATACTCAGATTAAAGATGATTCAGCACTTAGCCACAGAAATATAGATTAGATTCAGCGGATCAAGCACTGAGCAATTTATATATCAGATCTAAAATCCATTCACATCTTATAAGCACAAATCATAACTAGATCTATCTCAACACATCAAATTATTTAGCATCATATCGAAGCACATAGAACAACACACAAAGTTATCGTGGTTCACCCCCACCCTAGGGCTACGTCCACAAAGTCTTCTTCTTTATTATCTCGGTCAAGCAGTTACAGCACAGAGCTCCAATAATCCTTACTTCGCACAGGACAGAAGATCTGTGCAGTTCGCTAGATCCTTCTTCCTTGCACTTCAGCACTAAACTACAACAACTTGCACAGAGCTCTGCAAGCTTCCTACAATCATGCACAGAGCACTTACAATATGCAGCAGATCACACAGATTCAGTTACTAGCACTAAGCCATTAACTATACATCACATAGATGTACTACTATTATTACTCTCTCTCTCTACTATTCTCATAAGTATCTATTTATAGATTACAAAAATGGGCCTGAACGTGGATAAACCCATGGGCCGACATCCCTTTCCCATTACATTAACCCAAAACCCTAAAAGATCCCAAAAGTGGGTCGAGATCCTGTGATCTCTTCTTCGTCTGGCGCTCCCTCTTTGACAGGCTGTCGAAGTCCAAAACGGTCAAATATGACCAAGTGTTCCTCAAAACTTGGTCGAGGGCCAACAGGCCCCCAACACTCACCTATGACTCATCCCAAGTCACTCTGGTCTGATCAACTCTGCTTTGAATGTCTCGAGCTTGGCCCGAGTTACTTCGACCTGCTGTTGTGCAATAGCCTCTTGCTTAGTAAACTCCTAGATCATTGCGTCATTTACTGGTCCTTCCATGCGTTGTTCTGCAGTGATAACAACCTATTCAAGTTTAGTTTCCTGGCTCTCAACTTCAGTGAACAGTTGGCATGCTTTCTCCTGGAGGGGTTGAAGTCGTTGAGATACTTCCCTCACTTTACTTTGTAGCATGTGGAACTATTGTTGGGCGGTGCGTTGTTCCAGAAATCGCTTCATTCTTTCGATTGGGGTCAAGGCCTTCAGTTGTGCCTGTAGCGTATCTGCATGTTGCTTGGCTTCTTGGAGTCGCGTCTCTAATGTTTGCAGTTCGGGTTTCTCTGTGAGGTTCTCATAAGTTTGGGTGCTTCTAGTTCTCAGTTTCTTACATTCCAAAGCCAAGGTTTTTAACCTGTCAACTGTGCTATGGGCAGTTGCCTCTCTTAGATCTCTTACTTCTTGGGGAGTCTCGGGTACGGTACGAAGTTCTAGAACTATGATGCGTTGTTGAAGTTGTTGGATTATTTCTTCAAGTTGTGTCACCTGCTGAGAGACACATTCTTCAATCTTCACTTCAATGACCGTCACAGAGCGAAGTGCTTTGTGAACTTGTTCCTGTACATCAAGGTGCTCTGCTAGCAATTGGTCATTTCTTTATTATAATTGTGCTTTCTCCTCCTCCCACTTCGCTTGTAAGGAAAGTTGTTCTTGTTTTTCCTTCCTCTGTTCTACTAAAAGTGCGCTCTGTACTTGTGCCAAATCTCGAGTGGCTTGCGCTGTGTCTTCTTGAGCTCATCGAAGGCGCGCTTTGACTTTCTCGACGATCTAGTGTAGTTGAGTGGGCTCATCACTTGTTCCTTCTATTCTCTTCATCAAGGGCGTAGTAGAAACGGCTTGGGTGGGTTGTCATGCCTATTGCACTTCTTGAGGTTCACCCTTGAGTTGGTTGAATATCTCCTCCTACTTCGCTTCTTGTCTTTCTTTGATCTCTGGTGAGGCATCATTCAGCGCGGCGATCAAGAAGTTGAAGTCATCCTGTGTGAGGGTAGTCTTAAACATGGTCTGGGTGGCCTTAGTTTTCTTCCAAGATGAGGGATTTGGTGGGGTGACCTTCCTTTTGTTAGAGGACTCCTCCAACTCTCTAGGCAGAGTAACCTCGCATTTGTTTTTATCAACCTCTATGCCACCTAGTTCTTCACCATCACCTCCCTGCGCAAGTGAGAGAGAAGTAGTCTTCATGGATGTGCTATGGATGTCTTGAAATTCATCATTCTTCTTAGTATTGCTCGGCCCAGGTGTATCTATTATAGCTTCAGGGCTATCCATGTCGGATATTTCTGCGGGGTCCGCTGGAACAAGGAGGTCCGCCGACCATTCCTTGGCAATTTTCTCCAAGTCTTCGTCTGTCTGTTTGTAGTACGACTGAAGTTGTTGTTTGTGCTCATTGGCACGTGTTGTGATATAGGTGAAGTGGCAGTCCACGTTGAATTTGATCAAAGGTCGAAACCTATGAAGTGTGTTCGGTGTGAGGTGCAGTGTATACTAGATGGCATTCTTCACTTGGTTGTAATAAGTGTGGAAGACGGCATTGGACTGCCACTGCTTGTTCATGTCTCTGGAGTACCACAACATACAGAACTTTGTGGCCAGTGGTTCGAAGGGTTCGATCTCCGAAAAAGTGGCACCTACTGGTAGCTCCCAGGTGATGAAAGCGATGAGTATGAGAAACCAACTAAAGTGGAACTCATACCCCTGGTCTTGCGCTTCTCTATAGTCAAGCTCGAGCTAATTTACCAGGTACTTCACCCAGTTCATTTATAGTCCCTCCGTGCACTTTCTTATGAGGTCAACCAAAAATCTAGTCACATGTGTGGGTCTGTTCTTACGGACTAAATTTCCTGCGATCATCTGGCAACCAAGGTGCACTATTGCATTCTCGATGGAGGCTACCTTGTAGCCTCGCATTCCCTTCTCTACATCGTCGTATGTGTCTTTTATTCATTGGGCGAGAGTGTGATCTGTGGTCTTTCCTGGGTACAATTCTTGCAGGTCAGGGCCCTGCATGCTTAGCCCTGTGATCCAATTGATCAAAATCGAATCCACCATGATGCAACGATCCAACCATAGGTATCCTTCATGGTAGTAGGACAATAACAATTTGATGAATGCATTTACTTCCTGATGTTTCCCGAAGTGAGGAATCTTCATTACATTGAGGAGGGTTGACTGCACGAGGTTATGGGTCTATTGCTGAGGGACAATCTTCGAGTTCCTTCCTTTTGTGATAGTTAGGTATTTGTGTGGGGCTAGCATATTGTAAACCTTGCAATCTCCAAGGTTAAAATCACTGAATTTCAGTGCAGTGAGCTTATCCTGGTCAGCATGCACTCCTTTTAGGAGGTACGCAGTGACCAAGGCATAGTTGAAGTCTCTGGGTACAGTGTCTCGATTCATTGTTCCGCTTAGAGGTGGGATATATCTAGGCAAGATACTTGGGATCATCTTCATAGTGGCAAAGTCGTTGTCGAGCTTAGATCATCTTTCCGAAGGCGGTTGGGATGGTCCTGCTTGAGCAGTGGAGGCGGAAGCTGGAAATGCTCTTGAGGATGATGCTTGTACACATATAGACACTCCTCGCTCCGACATGACTCTCTCAGTCATTAAGTTGATTAAAAATTCTTCAACTATTTTCTTAGCAATGTTGAGCTCGTCCGACATACAAGCTCGGGCCAGCTAACTTGGGTGCGAAAGGAATTCAGGGACTACAGCGAATAGAATGGAAACAAGGTAATGCTCTCAGGGTGAGTTAATCTCAAGTTTCGTGCTCAAATTCTTAGTTAGCAAAAAGTATTCTCGGTGTGTGGCGCGATGGACTAAGTAGGGAAGCTTAGCAACGGTTTGTGTGCAATGGGTATGATCCTTCATTAATTCTTATTCAATCCGTTAAGGTGCTTTTCAACAGTTGGATGATGAACCTTTATTTCTTTTCTGCTCATTCAGAGCGGAAGTCAAATGGATATATCGTCCCCAATGGCTATATTGCTTCGTCATGGCGAAGTACTCTATGTCATTGTTCTAATACCTCGGTGAAGCTCCAATTCTGCAATGTTTCTTTCTGTGAAGTATCCTCTAGAACTTCTTGTGACCCTATAGTATTATCCTTTTTCTTTCTTAATTTTCTAGCCTTCTTCCCGGTGAGCTTCATCTCAGTAATTCTTTTACCATTCTGGTGCTTATCTTTTGTGGTCTCAGTTGCTTTGCGCTATTGAAATTCTTTCCTAGGGTTCCTGGGTAATGCTTCTTCTGTATCGAAAATAGGTAACTCAATATTTTGTGGATCCTCTAGCGTTCTCTTAACTTCAACATCAAGGTTGCTAGGGATAAATATTTGCAATCATCTCTTCTGTTCTTCAATCAAGTGTGCGATCCTTCTAGTCATAAAGTCTTTTAACTCTTGTATCTTATGTTCCAAAACTTCTTATTCCTCATTTCATCTGGCTTGTTCTCTATCAATCCAGGGTTTTCCTATGAGCATGGTAAATGGGGCATTGTCTTCAACAAATTTAATAATCTCAAAGTCTTCCTCTATCAAAGTTCCATTGACAGTCATAGGTATCTGGGCGAGCCTTCCACATAGGTTTACTAGCTTTCCTCTGAATAAACTTGTTCCTCCTAGGGAAGGGATCATGGCAAGTTTTCCTATAGCTGCCCAAGTTCTTTTTGGCATAATGTTCACTTGTGTTTCTTCATCAAGAATACAGTCAACGTTGAAGTCCCCTATTCTTTCTTTGACTTTCTCTTTATCTTTGAAGATCTACGGTAATCGGACATCTTTATGTTCCTTCAGGGTTTCTTTTATCTGTATTAGTATTTTCTCTGATTCTTGTTGGATTTCTTCTATAATATTAGTTTCTTGGTCTCCTTCAGGGTTTGCTTGCTCCATATTCATCTTTTCAAGTCTAGCAATCATTCTAGGTCAATCCAGTACTTCATGGTCCATAGCCTTACAACAGAGGGGACTAGGTTTTCTCCCAGGGCATTCCTTAGCAAGATGTCCCAGTCTTCTGCAGCTGTAACAAAGAGTTAATCCTCTCTTTCGCTTAAATGATCCCCAACTTCTTATGTACTATGTGCTAGGTTCATGGTAATTAGCCTGCAAAAAAATCTTTCTAGGATCCTGCATCCATTTGTTAGTCCATACATTCTTTCTATGCATAGGTATAACATATCTATCATTATACTTATGAGATCTATTCATATCAAACTTTCTTTCTTCTATTATTGCCCTATTTTTCAAGCTAGGATAGAATTTATCAAACATACCTAGATCCATGCTCTAGAAACAAAAAATTTCACATATCTTACTTCTACAGAGCACAAAGCTTCCAGATCTAAGAACTTTTGAATATTCTTACCTTTATTAGAGTACAAGGCTTACAGATCTTACCTCTTTTCTATAGATCTGACTTCTTTCTTTCATAAATCTCCACTTTTACTTTTCTTAGAGCACAGAACGTTCAGATCTCACTTCTTTTCTCCAAATATGATCTTCCTTTCTTCAGATCTGACCTTATTCCAGGCACAAATCTTCACAGGTCGAGTAAAAAGTTGTGCACTAGGGAAACAGATCTACGCACAGAGCTTTCTTTTGCACAAAGTTTCTTCTTCCTCAGTTCTCAGCAATCACAATTTCAGGTCCCGACAACAGAACCATTTGTTGGCACAAGGGCAGACCCAGGGATCAATGCTCAAGAGCACACCAACAAAACCCTAACTACCGGCCCTTTCGGCAACACCTCCGAAGCAAATGAAGTCTCACCCAAGGTAGAGACAGGGGTGGTCATAGGACTCAGATGTCTGGAACCCTAGCTGGGACACCGATCTGTTATTATATCTTTTATAGGGCACTTAGCATAGATCATTCATCAATATTTAACCCTTATTATACTTCGCAGACAGCACAGAGCTTCGCAGTGAATACTCATATTAAAGATGATTCTGCACTTAGCCACAAAAATATAGATTAGATTCAGCAGATCAAGCACTGAGCAATTTATATATCAGATCTAACATTCATTCACATCTTATAAGCACAAAGAATAACTAGATCTATCTCAACACATCAAGGTATTTAGCTTCAGATCGAAGCACATAGCACAACACACAAAGTTACCATGGTTCACCCCCACCCTGGGGCTACGTTCACAAAATCTTCTTCTTTATTATCTCGGTCAAGCAGTTACAACACAAAGCTCCAATAATCCTTACTTCGCACAGAATAGAAGATCTGCGCAGCTCGCTAGATCCTTCTTCCTTGCACTTCAGCACTAAACTACAACAACTTGCACAAATCTCAGCAAGCTTCTTAAAATCATGCACAGAGCAGTTACAATATGCAGCAGATCACACAGATCCAGTTACTAGCACTAAGCCATTAACTATACATCACATAGTTGTACTACTACTATTACTCTCTCTCTATTATCCTCATAAGTATCTATTTATAGATTACAAAAATAGGCCTAGACATGGGTAAACCCACGGGCTGACATCCCTTTCCTATTACATTAACCCAAAACCCTAAGAGGTCCCAAAAGTGGGCTGAGATCTTGTGATCTCTGCTTCGCCTAGCGCTCCCTCTTTGATAGGTTGTCAAATTCCAAAACGGTCAAATATGACCAAGTGTTCCTCACAACTTGGTCGAGGGCCAACAATTAATGACCTGATCGATGGGGTGATCAATAGTTTGACCGGATGGTCCTACTTCAACAGCAGGAGGGTCATGAGGATTAACAGGTTGTCAAATATATTCAAAATGATCATAAAGATCATGTCCTGATGAAGTCCTCCATACAAAATGAGCAGGTGTGTGATGTGTATCTACTACAGTAGTGGGACGAATAGGAGTCCTATAGTCAAAATTGGTTTTGTGGATCCCATATATGTCTTGACAACTGGATTCTCAAGTAAACCTAGGACTTCTTCTTCTATGACGTTACCAAGTGAGTCCAAATGAAGAAAAAATGGTTCGAGAGGAGTTGTCGACATAGGTGTAGTGTGAGGAGTGGGATTTTCAACCGTAACCAAAGCTCTTTCTAAATTGTCTAACAGAGGAGTATCAATACTCTGAGCATCAAATTGATTTTCTACCTCTCCATGGTAGTTGTCTTCTAGTGAGTTAGGAGGTAAGGGTTGTGTTAGCAACAATTTTTGTCTTGGGCACAAAAGTACCCAGGTCTGCAGGTTGCACGAGAAGCACCCAAGCGCAGGATGGAAAAATCTCTTTTCAGGTTACAAGTCAAGCGAGCGGGTGAAGTTTTGTTGTCGAGCGGCCGAGACCCATCTATAAAGCTAATCGATGGTCACCGAGATCTCTGGGCTACCAAGTTACCCAAGGTATAGCGTCAGAGAAAGCACCTATATTTCAAGACAAAATCTGGGTCGTCTGATCCAATGACGCATGGCGCAAGATCTATTCATGTCGGCATATCGACATTCGAGAGTTCGAAGGGTAAAAGTCCCTCATCTTCTCACATCTCGGAACCCCAAACCCCGAAGTGTCGAAAGCACCCAGAATCGGGCCCATGGTTTTGGCGCCTGGTCACAAAGGAGCAGGCCTAGAGGAGGGGTGCTATGGTTTATCATTTGGCAAGACGGTTCCCGAAGAGCCGAGAGAGATATTAGTCATTCATCCTGGAGGGACACGTGGTGCATGATTAGGCTCTCTGCCTTTTCACCCATCGTGACTTAGAAGAGCAAGGAGTAGCTCTTTCATATCCCTGAGACATGAAGCACCGAAGACGTCCTAGACCCGGTCCCACAGTATTACTGAATTAGTTCAGGATCGTCAGATCAGAGAGGGGAACGTGGCACCCACTAGGCCCTCTCAGAATTTCGTCCATTGAAACTTTGAAGAGGAAGGATCTGCTCCTTCCTATCCATGAACCCCGAAACACCGAAAGCACCTTTGAAGATAGGCACAAGGTCACAGCTCATAGTCGCTTGAAGGCAATAGAAAGAGCTACGTGAAGGGCCGAGGCACTGGGTTTAGCTGCAGAAGGGATCACCATGTTCTCCAGGTGCCAGTTCAACTTGATCTCAACCCTGATACCTGATCGGAGTAAATGAAGAAGAGAGAGGGTGGTTGAAACCTCACCTCACTCGTTAATTGCAAGGTATGGATGTCCCGGTGGGAAGTCTGCCCGAGATAGTCCCCTGTACTGATTCTTTCCACAGAAGCCATGCCGAGTCCTCAACTCACCAGGGAATCCTGCGCATGCTAATTCAGCATTTAAGGGATCAGCTACCCCCTAGCGTGAGCCATGCAAAATTAAGGTGGCGTATGATAGAGGAGTGCAGGCCAGATTTGATTGAAGAGACGCCTCATCTTGTAAGTCTAGGAGGCCTCTGATGGGCAAATGTTTAAAAGTATATATACTTTGTTTTGATATTTTTCAAAGGATTGATGGTAGAGCGAAGCTCCCGATTGTAAAGTTTTAACATACACTCTAGTTCTCTGGATTATGCATCTGTATGTGAGATTTCTTGTTTAATAACAGATAGTTTTCTTACCCCGTCTAGTTTTCATCTCATACTGAGGGAGTTCATGATTGACTGATTCACATGAATTATTGCAATTATGTTACGATAAATGATTTATTGTTGCATTGTTGTATTCTCCGGTTTTCTGCGTTTGAATGTAAGAAGATCTTGCATTTAGATGTTTTCTTCTACAGTCTATTAGAACCCTGATGTTTATGACAGACCTTTGCAGTTCTCTTATACAAGTCTTCCCCCTACTCACCCTTACTACAACTCACTGTCTAAAGTTTATCTAAGACCTCACTTGCCCACGCATGCCTGGCCTAGTTTAGGAGTTAGAACAATATTGTTTTGAGTTAACTTCCATTCGATCACCCCTTTTTATAAATGAATCGTGACATAAACTGATGGGCATCCGGCTTTGCTCCTGCTGCAATCCAGGAGTGACTTTTGACACAATCATTTCCAGCGCCGTTGCCGGGGACGAAGTTGAAAATTTTCCCCGAGATTGAACGACATTGAGCCTCTGATTCTGAAGGTGCATCAGGTATCAGAACCTTTGAAGATTGCTACTACACACCTGGCAACTCCATTGTGATGACTCCACTATGGAAAACCTGTCGTGTTAATTGTGGCTTTCAGAGGCAGACACATGCGGTCCCATCCATAGCTGCCTCTAGCTACACCTGAAACTGATCTGGAGGTGGTTCTCAGAAAAGGAAAGGCCTCTGAAGGAGAATATTTCACCGCTGAACTAGGTAATCCACCATCTCCTTCTATAGGAACTCCATTTTCTCATCCTCAGTTTCTTAGCAGGCCTTTTCTGAAGTTTCTCGTTTCCTAAATTTCAGGAGTGTTCTTGTTGAGCTTTCCCCCCCCTGGTTTGGGATTGGAGGGAGAAATCCTTGTCACTCCTCTCTCCCCTGAAGTTCTACCTTGGCATAGACCCAGGACCACAAAAGATTTCTCCACTCCTAGATTTACCACTCCTCCTCTTGTTACTTTTGTCGCTTCTGCACAAAGAGAAGCATCTGTTGGCTTAAGCTCGTTAGCCTTCTCCCTCCATGTACAATAAAATCTATGCTGAGATAAAACCCTCCGAAGCCTCTGCAAAGATCACTTATGCTAGCGCCTTTGATCCCAATTTATGCCTCTTATTGAGGGAAAGAAGAGCCACTACTTTGGCCCACATGCAGGATGCAGCCGTGGAGGTAGAATCTAACATATTGGCTATTGACCGACTCAAGAACACTGCTGATAGAAACACATCCAAGCAGAGGCCTGAAGCTTCCCCACCTGGTTCCTCTCCCCTGCCCCTTCAGACAGATGAGACAACTAGAGTGCTAAAATCACTTTTTGCCAGGATGGAAAGGTGGTAATTAGAAGGGAAGCCCATCTACAGAAATCCCCAAAATACAGATAGCAGAGGTTTCAGGAAGCCTAATAACAATATGCCACAGGTTTTCCCAAGGGAACATAAGAGTAGAGATAGAGATGATCAGAGGATTCAAACCCCTCTCCAAAACAACCTAGTTTCTCATGAAGAAGGGGAGGAGGTGGATGAACTCGACCCTGAGATCCACTGCATCGAGGACACTTCCTCGTTTCCTCATTTGACTCAATCTGCATATGAAGAATCCCTTATCAACACTCAAATCAACGAGTTGAGTAGAGGAGAAAAAGCCAGCAACACTCCTAACAGATACAATCTCAGGTCAAGAAAGAAAGAAGGGAATTTTGATAGCCAGGATCAGCCCCTCACAGTAGAAAGACCTACTAAAGCTGCAGCAACCACTACTGAAGGAAAGAAAACTCAAAATACTTCGCCARCAGCAAAGGAACCTGACTCTGAGGTAAGGGAAGCTCTTAAGCCTATTCCCTCCTTTAATTTTGAGCATGAGATTCAGAAGATTAGAATTCTTGTACCCCTATCCGAACTAGTTAAAAATGAAGATTTCAAAAGGTCCCTCTCCAAGCTRCTACAATMTGTGCCCCCCCAGCCTTCCACTRACTCAATAAACCTCCAAGATGAAAAGCCAAYAGTTTTCCTAGGKCCCATGGTAGAATATAGAGATGATGCATCCCTTCCTTTCTACACATCCCTGAACATACATGATAAAGTGTTGCATAAYTGCCTCATGGATTCARGAGCTTCCCATAACCTTATGCCCAAAATAGTAATGGAAGAATTGGGACTGGAGGTGACAAAKACTTATCATGATTTGTACTCTTTCGATTCAAGGAGGGTGCAATGTCTGGGAGTCATCAAAAACCTGGTGGTCTCTTTGTTTCAGCTGCCCATGAAGAGTGTGGTCATGGATATTGTGGAAGCTGATGTCCCCCCCAAATTCAGCATGTTGTTGTCAAGATCTTGGAGGAACATTACAGATGGATCTCACGTATGCCACTATTCCAGTCTTCAGAGGGGAACAAAGGAGGTTGTATAGGGAAGCTCAGCTGGTCTACATTGTTAGTGATGAAGCAAACCCCACCAATCATCCTATCTTCGCACTTGACACTGATTTGGGGTCTAGATTATTGCATCTCACAGATGCTCCTGAAGACCCTGTCCAAGTCAGAAAACAGCCCAATCTTAATTATCAGATTCCCCCTCCAACCATCTCTATTTGGAAGATGTTCTTCGAATAGAGCTTCTTCTAGCGAAGGCGCCGGCGCTGGAGTGGTTTTCATGTCACCTTGTCAAGAGACCATATCCCTGTCATACAAGCTAGAATTTGAAACTACCAACAATGTGGCAGAATATGAAGCTCTTGTTTTGGGTATGAGGGCTGCAAAAGAAATGGGAATTAAAGAGATAACAGTATTTGGAGATGCTGAGTTGATCATCTAGCAAGTCAGAAATGCTTATCGTGCTAATCATCCTCGGCTCATAAATTATAGAAATGAGGTATGGGACATGATCAATAATTTCTTCTTGGCTTTTAACATTTCTTTCATTCCGAGGGGGGAAAACACTTCAGCTGATTCTTTAGCTGTCTCAGCTAGTTTGCTTAAAGTTCCTATGCCGCCTATGGTCAAATATGATGTTGAAATAAAATATAGGCCCTCTGTACCGGACAATGTCAAGCATTGGAAGGTATTCGAAGATGATCTGGAAATCAAAAATTTTCTCCAATCTGTTGATGAATTTTCTGCATTGCACATTGATCGGGATCTCGACCTGGAAGGTGATCCTCACCCTGAGGTGTGTTTAAATGAAATTGCTAATCACCAGATTATTCAGCTACCTAGAAATCACATTCTGAGGGGACTAGTCCCTTTAGAAAGATTGTTCAATGGGAATGATGTGGCAGTAAAGAGTAAGGTTTCAAATGAAGATGTCGACACAGCTGAGTGTAACATTGGCACACGGGAGGAGCCCAAGTTTGTCAAATTATCAAGCATTCTGACCAATGAATAGAGGGTGGAATATACTGAGTTATTAAAGGAATTCGGTGATGTGTTTGCATGGACCTATGAAGACCTCAAGACTTATGACACATATGTCATTGAGCACAAGATCCTATTGAATGAAGAGGCTAGGCCATTTAGATAGAAGTTGAGACAGATAAATCCCATGTTGTTGCCCGTCATGGAGAGAGACATGAAGAAATTGTTAGATGCCCAAATCATTGTCTCCTTGAGATATTCTAAATGGGTGGCCAATTTGGTCCTGGTGAGGAAGAAAAGTGGAGAAATCAGGCTTTGTGTCGATTTCAGAAACCTGAACAAGAGCTCAAAGAAAGACAACTACCCCTTGCCCAAAATGGAGCAAATACTCCAGAGGGTAACTAGTGCATCTAGGATATCCATGATTGATGGTTTTTCTGGCTATAATCAGATATCAGTCATACCTGAGTACAGAGAAAAAATAGCCTTCACCACTCCTTGGGGCACATTCATGTATGCCAAAATGCCTTTTGGATTTTTGAATGCAAGAGCAACATTTTAGCGAGCCATGGACATAGCCTTCATTGGGGAGAAAGATAAGTTTGTGGTGATCTATCTGGATGACATTACAGTCTTCTCCAGATCTGACAGACAGCATTGTTGTCATCTGAGAAAAATTTTTTTGAAGTGTCGAAGGTTTGGCCTATCCTTAAACCCCAAGAAATATTTGTTTGCTATGAAGGAGGGGAAGCTATTAGGCCATATAGTATCAGCAGAGAGAGTGAGGATTGATCCTAGCAGGGTAGAGGCAATTCAAACTCTGTCACTTCCTAGATCTAAGAAGGAAGTTCAGGCCTTTTTGGAGAAGATTAATTTCCTGAGGAGATTCGTCTCAAATTTTGTTGAGTTGGTGAAACACATCACAGCCATGCTCAGGAAGGGAAATGAAGTGAAATGGACCACTAAACCTAGGGAATATTTTATCCAAATAAAAAGGGCATTGACTGAGGCACCTGTGTTGATCAGTCCTGACTATTCCAAAGAGTTCCTAATTTTCTCTTTTGCTTCTTGTGATACAGTAGCAGTGGTCTTGTTGCAGGAAAATGATGAAGGGCAAGAGAAACCCATTGCCTTCTTCAGCAAGGCATTAAGAGATGCAGAGATCAGGTATGAAATCATGGAAAAACAGGCCTATGCCTTAGTGAAAGCTCTCAAAGCTTTCAGAGTCTATGTCCTGCACTCAAAAGTGACTGCATACATTCCTTCAGCCTCTGTGAAGGACATCCTTGTACAGCCCGACATAGATGGGAGGAGGAGTAAGTGGATAGCCAAGATCCTGGAGTTTGACTAGGAGATAAGGCCTACCAAATTGATTAAAGGTCAAGGATTAGCCAAGTTGTTGGCTGAAGCAAATTGCAGATCCTTGGGGGTAGATTTCATCAATGCATGTTTAGAAAATCAACAGAATCAACTGTCTGATGTAAACCCTCAAACAGAACCCATGTTGGCTCGATGTCCTTGGTATAAGGATGTTATATATTTTCTGCAGGAGTTACAGCCTCCAGATGGCCTGCAAAGAAACAAGGAAAGAGCTCTGAAGCTCAAAGCAGTCAGATACTACCTTGTCGATCAAATTTTATACTGGAAAGACCCCCTGGGGGTGCTTTTAAAATGCATGAATCCGCAAGAGGCCAACAGGATCATGGTTGAATTTCACAGCGGCCTATGCAGAGGGCACCATTTCTGGAAGACCACAGCTCACAAAATTCTCGGAGCTGGGTACTACTAGCCCACCTTGTTCACTAATGTCTGTAGAGAAGTTAGAACCTACATCCCATGCCAAAGTTTTTCAGGAAAGAAACAACTGTAGTTGTTTCCAGACCTTTCCAACAATGGGGCCTAGATTTTATTGGAGAAATCCACCCTACTTCCAGTGGGCAGCACAGATGGATCCTGACTACTACAGATTTCTTTACTAAGTGGATCAAAGCTATCCCCACCAGGAGTGCTTCCCACAAGGTAATTATTGGATTCCTGGAAGACCTCATCACAAGATTCGGTTGCCCAAGAAAGATTGTTACTGATAACGCAGCCTCATTCAAGGATGAGCCATTAGCCAAGTTTTGTGAGCAATTTGGGATCAAACTGATTCACTCTGCCCCATACTATCCCCAAGGTAATGGTTTAGCAGAGTCCTCCAACAAAATCCTGATAAGGATTATCAAAAGACTATTGGAGGACAACAAAAGGGCCTGGGATTCAAAGTTGAAATTCACTCTATGGGCCGATCGAGTGACCACAAAGAGATCTATAGGCATCTCCCCTTTCCAATTAGTTTATGGAGCAGAAGTTGTTTTCCCTTCTCAGCTAGCCATTCCTATAGCAAAGTTCTTCCAGGATCATCAAGAAGAGCCTGATGACATGATCAGAAGAGTTCATCAACTGGTGGAATTCCAGTAGGCCTGAGAGCAGGTAATGGACAGAATTCAGGACCATCAACAGAAGGTCAAACTGGCTTTTGATAGGAAAGTCAAGAAGAAAGAGTTTGAGATCGGGGATTTGGTGCTTAAGTGGGATGCACCCATGCAAGACAAGGGAAAACACGGCAAGTTTGACGCCCTATGGATTGGGCCTTTCAAAATCTCTGAGGTTTTCTCAAACAAAACATACAGGTTGCGGGATTTGGAGGGTGAAGAGGTTTTCAACAGCCCAATAAATGGGCATTTTCTAAAGAAATGTTTTGTTTGAGCCTTAGACGGCTCCTTTGTTTGTAAATATTGTCCTTTTGGTTCTTTGTTCATTTTCCTTTTTATTATGTCTGGCTTAGTAAATGACTCCATAGCTCAATAGAAAGGCGTTGAAGCTGCAAATGAGTTCTTAGAGCATCACAGGGATGACTCTATCCCCCATGGAGTAATGTTAGCAACAATTTTTGTCTTGGGCACAAAAGTACCCAGGTCTGTAGGTTGCACGAGAAGCGCCCAAGCGCAGCACGGAAAAATCTGTTTTCAGGTTACAAGTCAAGCAAGTGGGCGAAGTTTTGTTGTCGAGCGGCCAAGACCCATCTATAAAGCTAATCTATGGTCACCGAGATCTCGGGGCTACCAAGTTACCCGAGGTATAGCGTCGGAGAAAGCAACTATATTTCAAGACAAAATCTGGGTTGTCTGATCTAGTGATGCATGGCGCAAGATCTAGTCATGTCGGCATATCGGCATTCGGGAGTTCGAAGGGTAAAAGTCCCTCATCTTCTCACATCTCAGAACCTCGAACCCCGAAGTGCTAAAAGCACCCAGAATCGGGCCCATGGTTTTGGCACATGGTCACAAAGGAGCAGGCCTGGAGGAGGGGCACTAAGGTTTATCATTTGGCAAGACCGGTCTCAAAGAGCCGAGAGAGATCTTAGCCATTCATCCTAGAGGGACACATGGTGCACGATTAGGCTCTCTGCCTTTTCGCCCATCGCAACTTTGAAGCGCAAGGAGCAGCTCTTTCATATCCCCGAGATGCGAAGCACCGAAGACGTCCCAAACCCAGGCCCATAGTATTATCGAATTAGTTCAGGACCATCAGATCAGAGAGGGGCGCGTGGCACCCATTATTCCCTCTCAGCATTTCACCCATCGTAGCTTCGAAGAGGAAGGATCTGCTCCTTCCTATCCACGAACCCCGAAATGATGAAAGCACCTTTGAAGATAGGCACAAGGTCACAGCCTATAGTCGCTTGAAGGAAATAGAAAGAGCTACGCGAAGGGCCGAGGCACCGGGTTTAGCTGCAGAAGGGATCATCGTGTTCTCCAGGTGCCAGTTCAACTTGATCTCAACCCAGATACCTGCTCGGAGTAAATGAAGAAGACAAAGGGTGGTTGAAACCTCACCTCACTCGTTAATTGCAAGGTATGGATGTCCCGTCGGGAAGTCTGCCCGAGATGGTCCCCTGTACTGATTCTTTCCACAGAAGCCATGCCGAGTCCTTGACTCACCAGGGAAGCCTGCGTATGCTAATTCAGCATTTAAGGGCTCAGCTACCCCCTGGAACGAGCCATGCAGAATTAAGGTGTCGTATGACAGAGGAGTGTAGGCCAAATTTGATTGAAGAGACGCCTCATCCCGAAAGTCTAGGGGGCCTCTAATGGGCAAATGTTTAGGAGTATATATACTTTGTTTTGATATTTTTCAAAAGATCGATGGTAGAGCGAAGCTCCCGATTGTAAAGTTTTAACAGACACTCTAGTTCTCTGGATTATGCATCTGTATGTGAGATTTCTTGTTTAATAACAGACAATTTTCTTACCCCATCTAGTTTTCATCTCATACTGAGAAAGTTCATGAT
>WSFP011470520.1:0-17788 GCA_009831015.1 Picea engelmannii
TCTAGAAAATGTTTCCTATGGGGTGTGGCATGAAATGAAGCCCCTGAATCTACTACCCAAGACTCAGAAATATTATCTACAGAAAGAATCAAAGCATCTTGTAACACATCACCTATTACATTTGCTTCATGATTTCTCTCATGATGTCCATCTCTTTGTTTCTTTGGAGCTCTGCAGTCTTTCTTCAGATTTCCTTTCTTCCCACAATTCCAGCACTCTATCTTTCCAAGTCTAGATTTGGATCTGCCCTTCCTATAATTCCCACGGTTCCCTGAGCCCTTTCCTCTATCCTTTTGTCTTCCCCTGTTCTCCATGTTCAACACATTACCTGATGTCTCACCTGTTGTTTTTCGTCGCATTTCCTCACTAAGGATAACACCAACAACATCATCAAATTTTAAAGTATTTGAACCAGAGAAAGAGTTACTTACAGCCATGACCAAGCCATTCCAGCTTTCTGGCAATGAGCACAAGATTAGAAGAGCCCTAACCTCATCATCAAAGTCCACTTTTACATAACTTAGTTGATTAGTAACCGTATTAAATTCATTTAAATGATCTGCAATAGACCCACCTTCCGACATCTTCATATTAAATAATCTCTTCATTAGAAATACCTTATTGGACGTCGAGGGTTTTTCATACAATTTGGCCAACGTGTCCATCAAACCCTTCGTTGTCTTTTCTTTTGAGATATTGAAATCCACCGACGCTGCCAGCCTCAGTCGTATCATTACTAGAGCCTTCCTGTCAAGAATCTCCCATTCTTCGTCCTTCATGGCCGTCGGCTTCTTTGCTACTTCGCTCAATGGTAGGAATACATCCTTCTGATATAAATAATCTTCCATAACTGGTAGTTTTGGCCATTAAATTTCTCGACCCTAAACTTTCCATCTTCCGACATTGCTCCCACTCGAACCAGGAACCCTCTTTTCCTGCGAGTTACCTTACTCTCTGATACCAGTTGTTAGGAAAACAAGACCGCGGAGCAATAAAATAAAACAAATGCGAAAATAAAACACAGAAGATACACAATACAAGAGAGACACAGATTTATGTGGTTCACCCAGTGTGGGCTACGTCCACCAAAGAAATTGCCAGGTCCTTTCTTTATTATTATCCAACAAAATGAAGGGATACAACCTACAGCAAAACCCGTTGTAACTTCCTCTTCTTTCTCTCACAGTCTCCTCTCTCAGAATACAATACTTTCCAACCTACATAGCCACACTACATTTCCCTCATAAAAGAGGATTTCCTTCTAGGGAAAAAAACCCTAACATAATCTCTATCGTTAGATCTGCGACCTTATAATGAACGGTCCAGATTTACAATGAAATTACAATATACTTTTACAAGGCAATTTTTTCTTCGGGAGCTTCACCCCCGGACCTCGCAAAGGGGGTACCCCCCCTCTACACTCTCTCGCGTGGAAGAGTGTACATACTTCTAGGGTGTAAATACTTCATGGGGTATAAACACGACTGAAAGTAAAAGACCTCTAAATCAGGAAGATAATCAGGCTCCACAACCAACACTAGTATCGTATTATCCTGATGACTTTTGGTCATACCTTGAGGATTTTGATGAGTACTCCTCTAAGAATTTTGATTTATTCTATGAAGAAAATTTTCAACCATCATTTTTCCCAGAGAGTGAAGAAGTTGTTTGCCTAAAGAAAAACACTTGTGATGAGATTTTCTACTGCCCTTTGATTACATTACCTCGCTATGTCACTGAGGGTATGGTTTGGAAACATATCCCTTATCCCAAGTCTTTTATAGGAAAAAGCCTTCTTCTAGATTTTAGGGGAAGGTTTGGCACCTTAAGAAGAAGTTTATTATCACAATATTCTAGCTTCCCATTAAGAAGTTGCCAGTCACCTTTTAGACTCGTGTTGACCCCTTCTGAGGCCTCAGATTGTGAAAACGTCTGAGGTAGCCAACCTTTTGAACCTTTGAATTTTTCGTGATCTCTTTACGAGATGGATTGAGCACTTTCTTGAGAGTGTGACTTGGAACCAATTTTTCCCTCCCACCCACCTCCATGAGCTAGACCTTGCAATTTCTAGTGATGCAATACATTTTCTAACTCATGTCATTTTTTTGCTTAACTTATCACTAGTTTGGTTTATGATGAAGCACAGAGGTAGGTATTGTGAGACATTGCTAGGGTGGTTTCACTAGTTATTTGAATACACCTAACATTCATCCAATAGGTAAGTAGAGGTAAGTAGGTAGGCATTTTCATTCATTGTATATACCATATTCATTTCATGCTAGAGTAGTTGTATTTCCATTTGTGTATATGTTTTCTTTCATTTACTGTACTATATATGAGCCAGGGGTAATGCCACCACCCCAAATGATTGCTAATAATATTTTATTGAGATCAAGAAGGTCACAGGTCATGCTAGAGATGGTGAGGTTCTCATGCGCTCTATGGTGATCACATGTCCCCGAGTTGGAGCCATATGTTATCCCC
The DNA here is from genome assembly GCA_009831015.1 of Picea engelmannii. Classification (NCBI taxonomy): domain Eukaryota; kingdom Viridiplantae; phylum Streptophyta; class Pinopsida; order Pinales; family Pinaceae; genus Picea; species Picea engelmannii. The sequence continues at coordinate 2,485 of WSFP011470520.1, forward strand.
TATCCTAGGGATAACTAAGGAGATTATGTCTTGAGGCCGACAGGTCCTTGTCATGGAGTACCAAGATCCATATCGACTTGAGCTTGGCCCTGAAGGGCCCATCCTTGTTATTCTGCGGCACCTCCACCTTGTCAGCAGCACCAACATCCATCCCATCGGCCTGGTCCTTCAGCAGCAGTGGGTCTTTCTCCATGAGGTAATGAGTTTAGGTATCATGATATGTGTCACTCTGATTCTCAAAATAATTGAATATGTGCATTTAATTCTTTTTACTTCTAACTTGTCCTTGGACCTTATTCCTTTCCACTTGTCCACACGTGGGGGGGAATGATAGGATACCATAGTAAGTTGGTTCCCATAGGGTTTTGAGTTTCCACTGGGTGGGTTCATGAAAGGTCATTGTCTATTCCCACCATAGTTACCACTTTTCATCTTTTTCCCTTTCATCCATCCCATACATTGATTCGGGCATTGGGTTTTCCAAGCTAGCAAAGGGTTGTACCTTACCTTGTGGGAAGAAGGGAATAAGTCCCAAAGGGTAAACATAGCTGGAAAAATATAAAAGACAAAAGAACAAAACCTTCAGATGCTTTTCCTAGGGATCCCCGAGAAAGCAATAAAAGGCTTCTCAGCAAGAAACATAGGGACCCATAAAATAATAAAATCAAGACCTAGTTGGAGGATAGGGGGTCTCATCACGAGCAAGCCTATTAAGTCCATGGGCATCTAGTGGTATGACACTACCATTCATTTGGTCACCACGCCAGGATAGTTTCTCTTGATGACATAGCCAAGAGAAAGGGGGTCTCATCACGAGCCAACCTTCTCATTTCCATGAAATGCTTGTGGGTAACATTGTCACCACTGGTCACCATGCCAGAGAAGTGTCCCCTAACTAGTCTCTTGAAAGAAAAATCAATAAGATAAAAGATAAAAGGCATTGAATGGGCTTGGAAACATTTTCATCCATGACATGGTGCATCTCACCCTCTTCAGAGGCATCCACAGGTAAGCCATGAATTCCCCTATCATCACTGCACCCATTGCTCAGACATCCCTTACCACCTCACCCACTTACATGGCCTGGATTTTTATTCACCTGGAAACATCCCACATCCAAGGAGTACTAGCCCAATAGGACATCCTAGCATCCTCTTCAAACCTGGCTTGTAGAATAGCATAACATATTTGATCACTTGTTTGGGAAAGGGGGTTTCATGCACATGTTTAAATAACTTGATTATTATATGTGATTGACATTTCTATGATCCATGTGACTTATGAGCCCATGGAGGGAGTACTTTTCGTTGTTGCAAGGCCACACCTGAAATAAAAGTACACATGGGGAGATGATTAGTTCGGACTTCCATGGGGATAAAATCCTACCAGATGGATGTTGAGACCCCAGCCAGACGCATAGAAAGATCAAAGGTTTGCACCGAAGAGAGAGGAGGACGTTCCACCAGAGATAGCCTGACAAGCCTGGATCTAGGGGGGTCTTTCCCTTATCACTATGAAGTAGGCCTTGAAAGGCCCATGACATCACCCATGTGACCCATGACAACACCCAACGTTTTGGACACTTTGGAGGCAGTTATGTGCCAAGTGGCACGTGTGGTTTGATCCAGAGGCCCTAGAAGGCCTAACGTTTTGCTCTTGGAATCCAACTTTTCCCTAAAAAGACCTAATGTAACCATAAAAGGGCATGACATCACATTTTATTCTTGGTTTAGTGTTTTTTTCTATCATTTAATGTAAAAACTAGATATTACATGTAATTGGCCATGTCGGCCTTTTTTACCTAATTTTGGTCATTGAAACTGTATAAATAAGGGTTTTTACCCTTGTATTTTTCATCATATTTTTTCACTCACACTTAGTGAGGTATGAAATTTGTGACCTACTTAGGGTTTTATGACTGAAATTTAGTGCGCACTTGTTGGAGGAGGATAATATTGGACTATTTTGACAATTTTCTTGGTGGAAGTGTTCAACTAGGGTTTATGCTTGATGATTCTTAATGAATGTAAGTGAAATTTATGCAATTCTTCTTCATTGAATGGTTATAGTTATTTTTATCTTTCATTTACATTAAGATTATGAAATTGCTTTCTTGAAAACCCTCGGAATCCTAGCACATGCTATTGCCCTAGCTTTAAGAGCTTTTACCTACTAGATTTTTCCAAGAAGTCAATTTCCTTGAAGCTATTGCTAAGGGCCTTGCCATTGAAACACCCTACCATTTATTGCTTCATCTTAGTCATCATTTTCTTCATATTTGAGTTAAAGAGGGCTAAGGCCTAGGGTTACCTACAACTTAGTAGTTATTTTCCCCTTAGGGTTTGGTAGTTGAAACCTTGGGTTACCAAAACTTCAACTATTAATCTCTCTTGTCTTTGGCTCTCCTACTATCATATTTTCCTTCAACATTTATTGCCACCTAATAGACTCCATTTTCCCTAAAGGCACTAATCTAAAACTTCATAGGAAGTGATTGACCAAAACAACCATCAAAATGTACACCTTAAGCACTCTACTAACTACTTCTAATATTAGAATAGACTAACCTACTAACTTTGTTTCTATTGTTACTAAAGTAATCTACAACCATACTTTGCAACACTAAAAGCTTTTAAAAGAAATTGAAAATTTTGATTAATGCATTTCCTTAATTGCTTTTGATAAATGCTAGTATTATGATGATAATGATTGATTATTATTGGTCATTTTGAAGTTATTTTAAGACATTTATTGTGAAGTATTGTCTTATAAATATTGCTTCTATAAATTTATGTTTACTTCACCATTATATCATCCAATTGATTCTATTTAGAAAGTATGTGGTTTTATAAAGTGTTAACGGCAAGTTGTACTTGAAAAATACATAGTTTCTTGTTTCTTTGTTCTAGGCAAGTACATCTTGATATTTCATCACTTCATTGGTTATAGCCTCGGTACTTTCTGATCAGTGGTGACTTGTGAGAGGGGACCTTTTAATAGATATCTTGACCTTGCCTTCTCAAACACCCGGGTCACCATGGATGTCTGCCCTGAGCCTTCAACCCTAAATAGAAAGAGGAATCCTATTGAGGTGAAAGTGATAGGATAACCTCAAGTTACGCTAATTTTCTCTCCATTACCCTTTCCTCTGATCAAAGTACAAATTGTGTGATAACATTTTGGCACCGTTGTCGTGTAACACTAAGTCAATTCTCCTCAAGATGACACTTCTCGGTAAGCCTTTCCTCAAAATCCTTTACTATGAAAAGCTTACCTGGAAACTCCACTAAGGGTGACCCACTCATCCCTTTGATAATATGAAGAAAATTATTTGGCGACTCCACTAATGACAAAGCCAACCATGACTTCACAATGGGACCCGAGAAATTTCAAACCCTTAGACATGAATAAAATCCCGGGATACCCTCTACAAATTCCCCCGAGGTATGAAAAATGGCTCCCTAGATTCACTGGTAGTGATGGAGTTAGAGCCGACAATCACATGGATGACTTTTTGGATTTATTTCAACTCCACCCTATCAATGATGATGCTGAGTATTTGGCAATGAAATTTTTCTCTGGCACTCTTCATGGAAATGCTAGAGAATGGTATGATGATCTCCCTGATGTGAGCATCACATCTATGGATCAATTAGAAGAAACCTTTCTCAAGAGATGGGCTATTAAATTGAAGGATATCAAATTTCTACTAAAATTACTTGAGTATATAAAACAAACTGAGAATGAGACTGTCAGGGAATTCCAAGATAGGTTTGAAAATTTGTTGTGGAAAATTCCTAGAAGCCATCATCTTGATGACAAGTACTTCATGTATCTCTATACCAATGCACTCGTAGTGAATTTAGGGTTCATCCTCAATAAAAAGCGTCCAAAAACAAATGATGATGCCTATTACATGGCCATGCAAATCGAGGAGAATATCTCTTTGTCCAAGAGAAAACACATCTTCTCTCTAGGAACCAAAGTTGATGACCCCAAAGTTACCTCAGATACCCTTATTCTAGAGAGATTAATCTCCCTTGGTATCTTTGAAAGAAGGGAACAAGTCATCAACCAACAGGAGGTTGAGGAGAGTGACCCTAATGAGGTTTTCCAATCCCATGAGGAAGGGCAATAATTTACTCATGCTTCTACCGAAGATAACGAATATAGGGTTAAAGAGTGAGAGCCTAGAGATATAAAACATGATGATGAAGTATCGATATGTGCTCCTCCCTCTGTTGAAGCCATCCATGAGCCTATTCCTCCTACACAAGAAGAATAAGACGAGGTTAGTCACTTTCCTTTTCAGGTTCTTGATAATGCCTTACTCTATGATTGAGAGAGTGAAGGACAAGAGGAATCCCCATGCAAGGTACATCCTCCTTGTTGTACAGTTGAATATGTAGGGGGAACTCATGAGGATGAAACAATGATGCATGTTGAATACACCCAAGTCCTCGAAGCTCCTACACAAGAAGAAATAAACATGGTGAGTTACCTTCCTTTCCAAAATTTTGATGATTCCTTACTTTATGATTTGGAAAGTGAAGAGGAGCTAGATGAGCCCTTTTGAATGAGTTACCTAATCCTGTATTCTCCTGATGATTTCCGGTCATACCTTGAGGATTTTAAAGAGTACTCCTCTGAGAATTTCGATTTATTCTATGAAGAAAATTTTCAACCATCATTTTTCTCAGAGAATGAGGAAGTTGCTTGCCTAAAGCATAATACTTGTGATGTTATTTTCTACCGCCCTTTGATTACTTTACCTTGCTATGTCACTGAGGGTATGGTTTGGAAACATATCCCTTATCCCAAGTCTTTTATAGGACAAAGCCTCCTTTTGGATTTTAGGGGAAGGTTTGGTACCTTAAGAAGATGTTTATTATCATAGTCTTCCAGCTTCCCCTTAAGAAGTTGTCAGTCACTTTTTAGACTCTTGATGACCCCTTCCCAGGCCTCAGAATGTGAAAACATATGAGGTAGCCAACCTTTTGAACCTGTGACTTTTCGTGATCCATTTTTGAGATGGATTGAGCACTTTCCTGAGAATATGACTTGGCACCACTTTTTCCCTCCCACCCACCTCCATGAGCTAGACCTTGCAATTTCCAGTGATGCATTACATTTTCTAACTCATGTTATTTGCGTGCTTAACTTATCACTAGTTTGGTTTATGATGAAGAACAAATGAAGGTATTGTGAAACATTTATAGGGTGGTTTCACTGGCTCTTTGACTACACCTAACATTCAACCAACAGGTAAGTAGAGGTAAGTACGTAGGCATTTTCATTCATTGTATATACCATCTACATTTCATGCTAGAGTAGTCGTATTTCCATTTGTGTATATGCCTGCTTTCATTTATTGTACTATATATGTGTCGGGGGTGATGTCACCACCCCAAATGATTGATAATAATATTTTGTTGAGATCAAGCAGGTCACGGGTACTCATGCCATAGATGTTGAGGTTCTCATGTTCTCTACGGTGAGCACATGTCCCTGAGTTGGAGCTAGATGTTATTCCCTAGCCTAGGGATAACTAAGGAGACTATGTCTAGAGGCCCAAAGGTCCTAGACATGGAGTACCAAGAGCCATATCGACTTGAGCCTGGCCCTGGAGGGCCCATCATTATTCTTCAACGCCTACACATTTTCAACATTAGTAACATCCATCCCATCGGCCTGGTCCTTCAACACCAGTGGGTCTTGCTCCATGAGGTAATGAGTCTGGTTATCATGTTATGTGTCACTCTGATTCTCAAAACATTTGAATATGTGCATTTAATTATTTTTACATCTAATGTGTTCTTCAACCTTATGCATTTCCACTTGTCCACACTTGGGGGAATGACAGGATGCCCTAGTAAGTTGGTTCCAATAGGGTTTTGAGTTGCCACTTAGTGGGTTCATGAAAGGTCATCGTCTGTTCCCACCATACTTACCACTTTTCATATTTTTCCCTCTCATCCATCCCATAGATTGGTTCAGGCATTGGGTTTGCTAAGCTAGCAAAGGGTTGTACCTTACCTTATGGGAAGAAGGGGATAAAGGAATAGAGGGTAAAAGTAGATGGAAAAAGATAAAATCCAAAAGAACAAAACCTTCAAATGCTTCACCCAAGGATCCCCGAGAAAGAAATAAAAGGATTCTTAGCGGGAAACAAAGGGACCCATAAAACAATAAAATCAAGACCTAGTTGGAGGATAGGGGGTCTCATCACGAGCCAACCTATTAGGTCCATGGGCATGTAGCGGTAGGACACTACCATTCAGATGGTCACCACGCCAGGTTAGTTTCTCTTGGTGGCATAGCCAAGAGAAAGGGGGTATCATCACAAGCCAACCTTCTCATTTCCATGAAATGCTTGTGGGTAACATTGTCACCACTAGTCACCATGCCAGGGAAGTGTCCCCTAACTATTCTCTTGAAAGAAAAAGAAATAAGATAAAAGATAAAAGGCATTGATTGGGCTTGGAAACATTTGCATCCATGACAAGGTCCAGCTCACCCTCTTCAGAGGCACCCATAGGTAAGCCATACATTCCCTTGTCATCACTGCACTCATTGCTCAGACATCCCTTACCACCTCACCCACTTACATGGCTTGGATTTGTCTTCATCCGGAAACATCGCACATCCAATGAGCACTATCCCAATAGGACATCCTGGCATCCCCTCCAAACCCGGCTTGTAGAATAGCATAACGTCTTTGAGCACTTGTCTGGGAAAGGGGGTTTCATGCACATGTTTAAATAACTTAATTATTATATGTGATTGACATTGCTATGATCCTTGTGAATTATGAGCCCATGGAGGGCGTACTTTTTGTTGTTGTAGGGACACACCCAATAGACAGTTACACATGGGGAGATGATTAGTTCAGACCTCCATGGGGCTAAAATCCCACCAGATGGATGTTGAGACCCTAGCCAGAGGAAGAGACAGATCAGAGGTTTGCATTGGAGAGAGAGGAGGGCGTTCCACCAGAGACATCCTGGCAGGCCTGGACCTAAGGGGGTCTTTCCCTTCTCACTATGATGTAGGCCTTGGAAGGCCCATGACATCACCCATGTGACCCATGAAGTCACCCAACATTTTGGACACTTTGGAAGAAGTTATGTGCCAAGTGGCACGTGTGGTTTGATCCAGAGGCCCTAGAATGCCTAACGTTTTTCTCCTGGAGGCTAACACTGCCCTAAAAAATCCTAATGTCACCCTAAAATGGCATGGCATAACCTTTTCTGCTTGATTTAGAGTTTTATTATGTCATTTGATGTAAAAACTGGATATCACATGTCACTGGCCATGTCGGCTTTTTTTATCTAATTATGGTCATTGAAATTGTATAACTAAGGGTTTTTACCCTTGTAATTTTCATCATCTTTCACTCACACTTAGTGAGGTCTAAAATTTTCACCCTACTTAGGGTTTTATGACTGAAATTTAGTGTGCACTTGTTGGAGGAGGCTAATCTTGGACTATTTTGGCAATTTTCTTGGTAGAAGTGTTCAACTAGGATTTATGCTTGATGATTCTTCATGAATGTAAGTGAAATTTATGCAATTATTCTTCATTGAATGGTTATAGTTATTTTTCTCTTGCATTTACATTAATATTATGAAATTGCTTGCTTGAAAACCCTAGGAAGCCTAGCACATGTTATTTTCCTAGCTTTAAGAGCTTTTACCTACTATATTTTGCCAAGAAGTCGATTTCCTTGAAGCTATTGCTAAGGGCCTTGCCATTGCAACACCCTAGCACTTATTGCTTCATGTTAGCCGCCATTTGCTTCATCTATGAGTTAAAGAGGAAGGAAAAGTTACTAAGGCCTAGGGTTACCAACACCTTAGTAATTATTTTCCCAATAGGGTTTGGTAGTTGAAGCCTTGGGTTACCAACACTTCAACTATTAATCTCTCTTGTCTTTAGCTCTCCTACTATCATCTTTTCCTTCAACATTTGCTTCCACCTAATAGACTCCATTTTCCCTAAAGGCACTAATCTAAGACTTCCTATCAAGTGATTGACAAAAACAACCATCAAAAACCTTCTACTAACTACTTCTAACATTAGAATAGCCTAACCTACTAACTATGTTGCTACTGTTACTAAAGTAAGCTACAACCATACTTTGCAGCACTAGAAGCTTCTAAAATCAATTGAAAAAGTTGATTAATGCATTGCCTTACTTGCTTCAAATAAATGCTAGTATTATGATGTTAATGATTGTTTATTCTTGGTCATTTTGAAGCTACTTTAAGGCACTTATTGTTAAGTATTGTCTTATAAATATCGCTGCTATAAATTTCTATTTACTTCACCATTATATTAGCCAAATTTTATTGAGAAAGCATGTGGTTTTATGAAGTGCTAATGACAATTTGTACTTGCAAAATACATGGTTTCTTGTTGCTTTATTCTGGGCAGGTACATCTTAATATTTCATCACTTCATTGGTTATAACCCCAGGACTTTTTGATCAGTGGTGACTTGTGAGAGGGTACCTTTTAATAGATATATTTACCTTGCATTCTCAAACCCCCAGGTCACCGGGGACATCTCCCTTGGGCCTTCAACCCTAAATAGAAAGAGGAATCCTATTGAGGTGATAGTGATAGGATAACCTCAAGTTACGCCAATTTTCTCTCCATTACCCTTTCCTTTTATCAAAGTACAAATTGTGCGATAATATTTTGGCGCCGTTGTCAAGGAACACTGAGTCAATTCTCCTCAAGACGACACTTCTCGATAATCCTTTCCTCAAAATCATTTACTTTGCAAAGTTTACCTGGCAGCTCCACTAAGGGTGACCCCCTCATCCCTTTGATAATTTCAAGAAAATTATCTAGCGACTCCACTAATGACGAAGCCAACCATGACTTCTCAATGGGACCCGAGAAATTTAAAACCCTTAGACATGAGTAAAATCTCAAGAAACCCTCGATAAATTCCCTTGAGGTATGAAAAATGGCTCCCTAGATTCACTGGTAGTGATGGGGTTAGAGACGACAATCACATGGATGATCTTTAGGCTTTCTTTCAACTCCACCATATCAATGATGATGCTGAGGATTTGGCAATGAAACTTTTCTCTGCCAATCTTTATGGCAATTCTAGATAATGGTATGATGATATCCCTGATGCGAGAATCACATCTATGGACAAGTTAGAAGAAACATTTCTCAAGAGATGGGGTATTAAATTGAAGTATATCCAAATGCTACTAAAAATACTCGAGTATATAAAACAAACTAAGAATGAGACCGTCGGGGAATTCCAAGATAGGTTTGAAAATTTGTTGTGGAAAATTCCTAGAAACCATCATCCTGAAGACAAGTACCTCGTGTATCTCTATACCAATGCACTCTTAGTGCATTTAGGGTTCCTTCTCAATAAAAAGGGGCCAAAAACAATCGATGATTCCTATTACATGGCCATGCAAATCGAGGAGAATATCTCTTTGTCCAAGAGAAAACACATATTCTCTCTAGGAACCAAAGTTGATGACCCCAAAGGTACCCCAGATACCCTTATTCTAGAGAGATTAATCTCCCTTGATATCTTTGAAAGAAGGGAACAAGTCTTCAACCAACATGAGGTTGAGGAGAGTGACCCTAATGAGGTTTTCCAATCCCACGGGGAAGGGCAAGAATTTACTCATGCTTCTACCGAATATAACGAAAATATGGTTAAAGAGCGAGAGCCTGGAGATATCAAACATGATGGTGAAGTATTAATATGTGCTCCTCCCTCTGATGAATCCATCCACGAGCCTATTCCTCCTACACAATAAGAAGAGGATTAGGTTAGTCACTTTCATTTTTAGGTTCTTGATAATGCCTTACTCTATGATTCAGAGAGTGAAGGAGAAGTGGAATCCTCGGGCAAGGGAGATCCTCCTTGTTGTACAGTTGAAGATGCAGGGGAAACTCATGAGGATGAAACAATGATGCATGTTGAAGACACCCCAGTCCTCGAAGCTCCTACACAAGAAAAAATAAACACAATAAGTTACCTTCCTTTCCAAAAATGTTATGATTCCTTACTTTATGATTTGGAAAGTGAAAAGGATATAGATGAGCCCTTGAATGCTTTAAATCCTTCATGTTATGATACATATAGTGACATGATTACTAATATTGATGAGTTCATATATGTTGGGATACGCAAGTGGGATGTAGTTGGTTATTATATGGACCCCATTTACGACATTGGAATCATTTCCAATAATTTCCTTTACAGTTATCACAGCAAGTTACTCTTAAATTTGACCAATGGCAACAAGGAGATGATATAATTATTGATACTTTCCAAACACCCAGGGTTGACCTAGTCCTATATTCTCCTGATGATTTTCAGTCATATCTTTAGGATTTTGATGAGTACTCCTCTGAGCATTTGGCTTTATTTTATGAAGTAACCATCGTTTTGCTCAGAGAGTGAGGAAATTGCTTGCCTAAAGCAGAATACTTGTGATGAGATTTTCTATCGCCCTTTGATTAGTTTACCTCATTGTCATCGAGGGGATGGTTTGGAAACATATCCCTTATCCCAAGTCTTTTATAGGACAAATCCTCCTTATGGATTTTAGGGAAAGTTTTGGTACCTTAAGAAGAAGTTTATTATCACAGACTTCCAGTTTCCCCTTAAGAAGTTGTCAGACACCTTTTAGACTCTTGTTGACCCCTTCTCAGGCCTCAAATTGTGAAAGCATCCGAGGTAGCCAACATTTTGAACCTTTGACTTTTCGTGATCCCTTTCTAAGATGGATTGAGCACTTTCCTGAGAGTATGGGTTAACACCACTTTTTCCCTTCCACCCGCCTCCACGAGCTAGACCTTGCAATTTCCAGTGATGTGATACATTTTCTAACTCATGTTATTTTTGTGCTTAACTTATCACTAGTTTGGTTTATGATGAAGCACAAAGGCGGGTATTATGAGACATTGCTAGGGTGGTTTCACTGGCTATTTAACTACACCTAACATTCATCCAACAAGTAAGTAGAGGTAAGTAGGTAGGAATTTACATTCATTGTATATACCATCTGCATTTCATGCTAGAGTAGTTGTATTTCCATTTGTGTATATGTTTGATTTCATTTATTGTACTATATATGAGTCAGGGGTGATGTAACCACCCCAAATGTTTGCTAATAATATTTTGTTGAGATCAAGTAGGTCATAGGTCATGCCAAAGATGTTGAGGTTCTCATGCGCTCTACGGTGAGCACATGTCCCCGATTTGGAGCCATATGTTATCCCCTAGCCTAGGAATAACTAAGGAGATTATGTCTTGAGGCCCACAGGTTCTAGACATAGAGTACTGAGAGTAATATTGACTTGAGCCTCGCCCAGGACGGCCCATCCTTCTTCTTCTTCAGTGCCTCCACCTTGTTAGCAGCAACAACATCCATCCCATCGGCCTGGTCCTTCAGCAGCAGTGGGTCTTTCTCCATGAGGTAATGAGTCTGGGTATCATGGTATGTGTCACTCTTATTCTCAAAACATTTGAATATGTGAATTTAATTATTTTTACTTCTAACATGTGCTTGGACCCTATGCCTTTCCACTTGTCCACACCTGGGGGGAATGATAGGATGCCATAGTAAGTTGGTTCCAATAGGGTTTTGAGTTGCCACTGGGAGGGTTCATGAAAGGTCATCGCTCATTCCCACCATACTTAACACTTTTCATCTTTTTTCCTCTCATCCATCCCATACATTGGTTCGGGCATTAGGTTTTCCAAGCTAGAAAACGGTAGTACCTTACCTTGTGGGAAGAAAGGACTAAAGGCCCAGAGGGAAAAAGTAGCTGGAAAAAGATAAAATCTAAAAGAACAAAACCTTTAGATGTTTCACCCAAGGATCCCAGAGAAAGGAATAAAAGGCTTCTCAACAAGAAACAGAGGGACCCGTAAAATAATAAAATCAAGACCTAGTTGGAGGATAGGGGGTCTCATCACAAGCCAACCTATTAGGTCCATGGGAATGTAGAGGTATGACACTACCATTCAGCTGGTCACCACGCCAGGGTAGTGGCTCTTGGTGGCATAGTTAAGAGAAAGGGAGTCTCATCACGAGCCATACTTCTCATTTTCATGAAATGCTTGAGGGTAACATTGTCACCACTGGTCACCACGCCAAGGCAATGTCCCCTAACTAGTCTCTTTAAAGAAAAAGCAATAAAATAAAAGATAAAAGGCATTGAATGGGATTGGAAACATTTGCATCCATGACAAGGTGAAGCTCACCCTCTTCAAAGGCACCCATGAGTAAGCCATACATTCCCTTTTTATCACTGCACCCATTGTTCAGACATCCCTTACCACCTCACCCACTTACATGGCCTGGATTTGTCTTCACCCGGAAATATCCCACATCTAATGAGCACTAGCCCAATAGGACATCCTAGCATCCCCTCCAAACCTGGCTTGTAGAATAGCACAACGTCTTTGAGCACTTGTCTAGGAAAGGGGGGTTTCATGCACATGTTTAAATAACCTGATTATTAGATGTGATTGACATTGCTATGATCCCTGTGACTTATGAGCCCATGGACAACGTACTTGTTGTTGTTACAGGGCCACACCTGATAGACAGGTACACAGAGTAGATGATTAGTTCTGACCTCCATGGGGATAAAATCCCACCAAATGGATGCTAAGACCCCATCCAAGGGCAGAGACAGATCATAGGTTTGCACCGGAGAGAGAGGAGGATGTTCCACTGGAGACAGTCTGGCAGGCCTGGACCCAAGGGGGTCTTGCCCTTCTCACTATGATGTAGGTCTTGGAAGGCCCATGATGTTACCTAACATTTTGGACACTTTGGAGGTAGTTATGTTCCAAGTGGCATGTGTGGTTTGATCTAGAGACCCTAAAAGGCCTAACATTTTTCTCCTGCAGACAAATGTTGCCCTAAAAAGGCCTAACATCATCCTAAAAGGGCATGATGTCACCTTTTATGCTTGATTTAGGGTTTTAATATGTCATTTAATGTAAAAACTTGATATTAATGTAACTAGCCATGTCAGCCTTTTTGACCTAATTCTGGTCATTGAAACTGTATAAATAAGGGTTTTTACCCTTGTATTTTTCATCATCTTTCACTCACACTTAGTGAGGTCTGAAATTTGCACCCTACTTAGGGTTTTATGACTGAAATTAAGTGTGCACTTGTTGGAGGAGGCTAATCTTGGACTATTTTAGCAATTTTCTTGGTTGAAGTGTTCAACTAGGGTTTGTGCTTGATGTTTCTTGATGAATGTAAGTGAAAGTTCTGCAATTCTTCGTCAGTGAATAGTTATAATTATGCTTATCTTGCATTTACATTAAGATTATGAAATTGTTTGCTTGAAAACCCTAGGAAGCGTAGCACATGTTATTGTCCTAGCTTTAAGAGATTTTGCCAAGAAGTCGATTTCCTTGAAGCTATTGCTAAGGGCCTTGCCATTGCAACACCCTAGCACTTATTGCTTCATCTTAGTCGTCATTTGCTTTATATTTGAGTTAAAGAGGGAGGAAAATTTACTAAGGCCTAGGGTTACCTACACCTTAGTAGTTATTTTCCCCTTAGGGTTTGGTAGTTGAAGCCTTGGGTTACCGACACTTCAACTATTAATCTCTCTTGTCTTTGGCTCTCCTACTATCATCTTTTCCTTCAAAATTTGTTGTCACCTAATAGACTCCATTTTCCCTAAAGGAACTAATCTAAGACTTCCTATCAAGTGATTGACCAAAACAACCATCAAAACCTACACCATAAGCCTTCTACTAACTACATCTAACATTAGAATAGCCTAACCTACTAATTTTTTTGTAAGTTGATTAATGCATTTCCTTACTTGCTTCAAATAAATGCTAATATTATGATGTTAATGATTGATTATTCTTGGTCATTTTGAAGTTACTTTAAGGCACGTATTGTGAAGTATTGTCTTATAAATATTGTTGCTATAAATTTATGTTTACTTCACCATTATATCAGCCAATTGTTTTTATTGAGAAATTATGTGGTTTCATGAAGTGCTAACGACAAGTTGTACTTGCAAAATACATAGTTTCTTGTTACTTTGTTCCAGGCAGGTGTATCTTGATATTTCATCACTTCATCGGTTATAACCTCGAGAATTTATGATCAGTGGTGACTTGTGAAAGGGGACCTTTCAATAGATATCTTGACCTTGCCTTCTCAAACCCCAAAGTCACTAGGGGCCTCTCCCATGGGCCTTCAAACTTAAATAGAAAGAGGAATTCTATTGAGGTGACAGTGATAGGATAACCTCAAGTTACGTTTATTTTCTCCCCATTACCCTTTCCTTTGATCAAAGTACAAATTGTGAGATAACACTTCCCAGGCCAAACAATTTTTTTTCACGGATTTATTCCTAATTATGGAGAAATAGTAAAGCCAATCTACAAGTTGCTTAAGAAAGATGTTAAATTTGAATAGAATGATGAAAGAAAGAAAGCTTTCAAAGAAATCAAAATTGTCATCTCTTAAGCTCCCGTCCTCATAAGTCCGGATTATTCCAAGGACTTTCATATTTTCTCCTTTGCCTCTGAAGATACCATTGTTGGTGTGTTTCTTCAGAAAAATAACCAATGCCAAGATCAACATATTGCTTACATGAGTAGGGCCTTGCAGAATGCAGAGTTAAAGTATCTCATGGTTGAAAAACAGGCATATGCTTTGGTGAAATCTCTAAAACATTTTAGAGTTTTCATTAGATACTCCAAAGTAATTGGGTATGTTCCTAACTCGACAGTTAAAGATGTATTATCTCAGTCAGAAGGATTAGGCACAAGGGGAAGATGGATTACTAAAATTCAAGAATATGACTTAGAAATCAAACCCACAAAATTGATCAAGGGGCAAGGTCTAGCTAAAATGTTGAGTGAAGGAAATGAAAAGGCTTTGGATATGATTTGTCAAAATGATAATCTAGAATTTTCTCCAAACATATTATGGTTTGAACAGGTTGAATGGTATGTAGATATAATTTTCTATCTTAAAAATCCCACATGTCCAAGCCATCTTGTGGGTCATAAGAAAAGAGATTTAAGGTTAAAATCATCCAAGCATGTCCTCACGAAAGATGGGCTAGGTTGGAAAAATCCTGATGGAATCATCTTTAGATGTGTTGATGAAGTTGAAGCCAAGAAACTAGTGGAAGAGTTTCATGCTGGATTTTGTGGTGGTCATTATGCAGCTAAAACAACAACTCATAAAATCCTTAGAGTAGGGTATTATTGGCCCACCATTTTTCAGATGTCCATCAATTTGTAAGAAAGT
>WSFP011470521.1:0-17788 GCA_009831015.1 Picea engelmannii
CTGCATTGGCTATAGGTCTACCTCCTCGACCTCTTCTACCTCGTCCTACTCTGAAAGCCATGTCTGAGGGTAAGAAATCTGTTTTTAAAGTATCACTGTTCAGACTTTCTTTTGCCTCGATTACTGGTAAAGGTGAAAAATAATTTTTCCCTTTCATATACAATGCTACAATTTCTCAGATCTCGCTCTGATACCACTTAATGCAGCTGGTGTTAGTGAAATCTGACAGACAGAGCTAAATTTAGTTATCTGTCGCTATAATTGGCAGTTCGGTTCCTTTGACCAAACTCTTGTTAAATTGGCGAATTAAACACTTTTTGGTTTGCTAGCACCCAACGAAAATATGTTTTTACATGGTATTAAACACCTTACGACCACACGCCATGACCATAACCCAATGGAAAACACCACTGACACTTTTTTTTGTACTTACCTTAAATCTACGCTCCCATACATCGATGGACACGTGGCTACAACAGAAAACACTAAACGCATCGGAGTTTGAACCCTCCTCCTTCCGCTACGATCTGGACCATTGATTCTTTGCTGTTTGGTTCCAATCAGATCTTGATCGTCCGTCTTTTGGATGATTGGCACCGTCGAATCCTTGATCCCTTCGAGTTCCACTGTGATCTCCACCCTTAATCCCAATGCTTACATAATGAAATTATCATCCCATTACAGGATTGTTTCGATTCCAAGGATCATTGAAATAATATGACAGATCAGATGTGTTCTATCAACGAGAACAGAGATATCATAATCATACATGGATGAAACATGGTTTCACACACATAAGAATGTTGCATAATGGATAAAAACTTTTATTAATGAATTCTCTTTATCTCCTCTGCAACGATTCTGTGCATTCTCTCCACCTTTCTCTTGTCTCTCTCGTCCTCTCTTTTTCAATCGAACTTAGTTTGCTTAAATACAATTCAAACTTAAGTTTTCAGATCCACAAAGTCTGGATCGAATCCACTTAGATCCTACAATTTTTGCTTGTAATCCTAACTTCTCCTACAACTATTACATCGTTAGGATTCGAGATCCTTTGACAATTTATTCAATTTGAACCAAATACAACACAGTAAATTTAAGAGCACCCACTCTCTTTAGTAAAATTTGTCTTTGACTCTCAACAGCCATAGATCTTCTTATGCTCCTGCATCACAACTCAAAGATATATGCTGGCACCATTATGTGTTTCTTTAAAATTAACATACCAATTTTTATTACAAGTCATATGTACTGATGCTCCAGAATCCACAAACAAGGAATTAGTATCATCTGTTTCAGTAGATAAAGTAGTGTTAGACACAAACAACCTAAGATCCCGTGAGTCAAAATTCGGGGGTTCATCAATATAATCACTAGCAATAAATAATCTGTGATCTTGATTTGAATATTTTTCTGCATAATGACCTGAATGTGTTCTAGGTTTATTCCTAGCCTCACCACTTTTCTTCTTATGACAGTCTTTAACCATATGTCCCGGTCGACCACAATAAAAACAACTCTTTGACTCATTCCTATCAGATTGCATACCTTGATTTGGAGATTGTCTTCTCTGCGATGAACTGCCTCTCTGCCATGAACCGCCTCTCTGCCATAAACTGCCTCCTCTGCCTCTTACTCATGATCTCCCTCTCACAGATCTATTATTTGACCACAGTGCCAAATCTTTACTCAGAGGCTTTAGATTCCCACGCCTCTCTTCCTCTTGCAGCAAAATACCTGTCATTTCTTCAAATGTAGGAGTTTTCTCCCTTGCTACAAGACCTGTTATGAACATATGATAATCTTCTAGCATACCATTTAAGGTAATAGTGACCAGATCAATGTTGGAAACAGTTTCCCCTATATTTACTAGCTTGTCTTTCACCTCTTTAATGTGACCCAAAAATGAACTAACAGATTCATTTCCATCCATCTTAATGCCTAGAAATTTAGTTTTCAGGAACAAAATGCGATTTGTGTTTCTAGTTTCATATAATGCTTTAAGAGATGTTCATGTTGCAGCATAAGTTGTAGCGTCTCTAATATGTGGAATTATGCTATCTTTAACTGACATGCGCAACAATACCTTTGCCTTGTTTTCGCACTTCTCCCAATCTTGGATCTGTGCTGCTGTCGCACCTGCAGCCGCATCAGGTTTCAGTTAAGTTCCCTTCGCAATGTTCTAGACACCATAGCCCTCCATAAGCGTCTGCATCTTGAATTTCCAGTTAATGAAGTTTGAACCATCTATCTTGTTGGCTTCGTTGAGGTAGGTCTCTGCCAGCGGATTTTCCATTGCTGCAATTTAGTCTCTGCAAGTGAATCAACAAGGATATGCAACTTTCTGTCACTCTGCCTTTGAATACCACCAATCCGTTTCAATCTCGGCTCTCAGCTTTCTTAAAAGAAATATAAAAAAAAAAACCTATATTCATAAAAACTTATGCTCTCATACTTATTTATAAAAAGCCTCTCATAAAAAGCTCTTAAAAAAGAATTTAAATTTCTTTAAAAAAAACTTTCCTTAAAAAAAAAGAAACCCTTTTTTTTAATACATACTCCCTCTTCACCTCGTTATACGCTTTGCTTAAAAAGTATCCTCTTTGAAAAAAAACACCTCACAATTTATAAAGTAATATAACTCCTTTCCTCATTTAAGTGATATGAAGACGTGGCATCCACTAATCCCCAAAACTCTCCGTACCTTCAATGAAAAGCTTATACATAGGAATAGTTTTCTCAAAAATAATATTCATGGATTCTTGCTCAAAGCTTCACGCATGCATACAAATCGTGAAATGGGGTGGATCGGCCTTCCCGCCTCGACCTGCTCTCAAGCAGCTATTCTCCACGTTCACCGCACCAGATCTCCACGCTTACGCTACCTCACTCAAAAGCCCATGCATGCACTACGATTTTCAACTCCACGATTGTCAACTCCACGCTGCCCTCACGGGATCCAGCGCACAGAATTCACGCATCTGATCAAATGTTTCTCACGCTATCCATGCCTTCTCCCCGTAGCTCTAATATCAAGATAAAATATGCAAAATAAACACGGTGAGGCTATGCTCACCTCTGTATTATTCAATGAAGACGGATTACATCCTTATATAAGAAAAGACTCGACCAAGTCGGTTACATGCAAACCAAAGACAACTAGACTCTTAACTAAGAACTGACTCTTAACACACCTACAACTGACTCTCACAATTGAAGCTTATAACTGATGCTTACAACTGGCGCTTTCTCCATTATTTCCAAGTATACCATCCCTCTCTTCTTTCATATATGACAAGTTTTTCCGCTTGTAAGAGCCACATGGATGTATTGTGATGAAAACACATTATATTTTATCAATATAATTGAGCAATTTTTTCGGTATGGAAAAAGTTGCAACAATCCCACAAGAAATCACAAAACATAGGGCATGGTATGAACCTAGTTCTATCATATATTATATATATAATTATGATATGAATTTTGTTATCAATTGGGACTTTCACATTCATGTTACACGATCAAACTATCATGAACATAAAAAGAAATTCATATTTTCAATCAAAAAAAATATAACTGGGTTTCCAAGCAATTGGCTGCAAACTCAAACCTGATTGAAATTCTTAGCTTCTTCCTTGCTCCAAAATATAAAACTCTTCCATTTTATAGTTAAAAAAAATTCACAATTGACCTCTTCAAATGCTTGTTTTCATGCCACAATCATCGAATGTAACTCACTTTGTACCCCTTATCTTACTCTCGCTGCAATTCACGACACAATCGATTCAAAAATAATTCTAGGCACAATCCATTCCTAATTATTCTTGGCTCATATCAGTTAGTAAAGGGCCCCTCATAATTCTGAACGGTCGTTGTTACTATATTTAGTGAACGTTCTCCACACCTCCATAGGGTAGGGTTTATTTGTGAAAAAATAATTTCACAGATTTATCCAATTTCTAACTTAGAAATGGTGCCCTAGATTTTTGGAAAAAAACATGGAGTTTTTATTAATGTAAATTGTAGTTTTTTTATTAAGATAATTTATTCAGTCAATTAAATTGTATATTTTTTTTTATCTAAAATAATATGAAGTATTACTTTTTTTTATTTTTTATATATAATTTGTAATTTTAAAATATAATTAAGAATAAATAAAATATGAAGCAGTAAAATATAATCTTTATATATAATTTGTAATTTTAAAATACAATTAAGATTAAATAAAATATTATATTGATTTTATAAAAAAAATTGGATAAATTTTATTATTTATTTATTTTTATTAAAATTTTTAATATAAATTATAATTAAAAAATAAAAAATATGTAAATTAATAATAATAATTATTATTATTTTAAAGTTACTCCGTGCAAAGATTTGAATGCATAGTTATCTAAACTACTATATTATGGATAAAATAAATACAACATATTTAACTTGAAAGTCATTTTATTATCATAATCAAATTATTAAGTCATGTCAACAAGTACATATTTTCACTTAATTTGTATCAAACACATCCACTTTGTATCAAACATTTGTTCAATTAAGTTTTCACATTTTTTTTTAAATGAAGTTCATATTTTCACTTACTTTGTATCAAACACATCCACTTTGTATCAAACATTTGTTCAATTAAGTTTTCACATTTTTTTTTTAAATGAAGTTGTTTAGGCCAAAGAGTCTTTGTATATATGTTTTTAGGTCAGAATGATTGTGTGATTTAGGCCAGGGAGCCTATGTGTTGAAAGGTCAATGAGCCTAACAAATGTAATGTGTAATCACACTATTTATTAATAAAATACATCACTACTGCATACGAATGAGACAAAAGAGTATTGGGGGGTTAGAACTCCAGTAGTGGGAAAGGGGACTAAGAGTCTAGGAAGAGGGGCTAAGTCAAGGAGGCTTAAGCCAAGGGAAAAATATAATATATTATTCCTAAAGTCTAAATTATGTGATATTTTTTATCCCAAGTTCTTAAAGGTGGGGAATGTATCACCAAGTGGGGACAATGTAGTTCCTAATATGACAAGTGTCAATTTGGGAACATACATACATAATGTGGGAACTTAATGTAATTGGGAATCATTCTCATCATTCTCACAATTACTCTTTTCATTTGTACACTTCCCTCACTTTCCTCCATCCATCAGTGCCTCCATCCATTAGTCGGAGATTTGAAGTTGATTGTACTTAGTAATTCCTTAGTGGTTTGGGTTGAATAAGAAGGTTGTCATGCTTATGAGCATTCTCTCCGAGTGAGAGAACTGTTGGGATTTTTTTCCATGTGTGATGTGCTAGTGGGTATTGCAATTCGTAGAACAACCTTGTGTTCCAGGTGCTACAGAGCTCTGAGAATTCCTATCGAGCCTATTGTTGAAGCCGTGGAAGGGAAGTGGGACAACTGAAGGACAATTGCGCAGATAAGGGGTGCATTTCCAGGGTGGGAGAAGCTATGGGCAATGAGAGGTTATGAGCTGTGAATTATTGTTGGGATTAACACCTGACCTGATTTATTTTTCAAAAATTTAGATGATTTGAGTTTTAAATTTTCAAAGTAATTTTTTATGATTAAAGTTTTTATTAATAAAGTAAAACTATAATTTACACTAAATTTTTTATTAAATTTGGGAAATAATTTTATTATAAATAAGATTGAATTTGTTCACTAACAAACTTACTCCTTATTTTATTTTACATTAACATCAACATTAATTTAAGAAAACATAGTCATTCATTTCATTTTTTTTTTGTTTTTACAGTTTTGCAATAAACTTTTTATAGTTTTCATTTGTTAATGTTTTATGTCCATCAACCAAATACTTTGTCATGTAGTTATTACATTGTTCATAATTTTTTAAGTTTCAAGATAAACAATGATAAGACTTTTAAGGCTAAAATTTGCAAAGCTATTTGATGTTATATGAAACTTTAACATTAATATATATATTATTAATATTCAATTCATGCATTTTTCATAGAAAACCTTCATTTCCTAATTCAACTCTTCACATAAATATTCTTTACACATCACACCCACTACCACCTTCACAACACCATAATTTAATGCCTTAGCAACATCTTTACACATACGAAGATGTCAATACCACCTTCATAACACCATAAGTTAATGCATTAACAACAACATCATTATGAAAACTTTCTAAACTAACTCTTATTTCTTTAAAAAATTACTCAAAATATTTCTTTATTTGAAACAGTGTATATAGGCATTCTCACTAATGTCTCCCAATGTAAGCCTTCTTTGAATTCTCTTAAAAAAATGCACTAACTCAAATATGTTGATTATTCTATTATCAACATTATATTTTGTGAGGAATGAAAATATGGTAAAAAAATCATCCATCAAGCATGTCTACTAAAATAATAACATGTATGCTAGAATAATAATAAATAATAAAGTGTGAATATGATGATATCCTAACTTAAATTTGTAGCAAATGAATTAGTAATTAATTTATGTGCATTAAATTACTAAGAAAAATAAAAAGTATTAAGAATCATTCAAATAAAAACAATTTGTATTTCATAGATAAATGATAAAAAACATCCATATTTAACAAATAAAAAAATAAAAAGTAATAGGAATCATCCAAATAAAAACAATTTGTATTTCATAGATAAATGATAAAAAACTATCCATATTTAACAAATAAAACTATTCTTGTTTGAAGAGATTAACCCTTTTTTTTATACATCTATTAGCTTTTAAATATAATAATAACATTTTGAAATATATTCTTCATAAATAAGTTTATAGTAATGCATTAAAAAACACATAAATTAGTTATTTTTAGGGAAAATAGATAGATAGCATTTTGAAATATATTCTTCATAAATATGTTTATAGTAATGCATAAAAAAACACATAAATTAGTTATTTTTAAGGAAAATGAAGCTTATTGCATGGAACTTAATGTATATTGCAAAGGTGTATAAGTTCTTTTTTCAAAATCTAAGATAACATAATGGATCTAGACATTAAACCAATTGGATTAATATTATAACTAAACAAGAGTCCTAGTTCACAACATGTACTCACAAAGGCTACATGGATATTCAAAAATACTATATGCATGCTTAAAAAGAATAAATGGGCATTTTGAAATGCTATGGGTGCTCAAAAGAAATATATGAAAATTTAGAAAACACTATATGGGTGTTCAAAATAGCAAAAAAAACAATCTCATAAAAAACATTATTATAAAAATTTTACTAGAAAAGATACTCAATGTGGAAAAGAGTTGTTGAGAGTTATGTAATGATAGTATAAGAAACACTATTTATATTCTAATCTTATACTACTCTTGAATAAGCCCAAAAGCCACAATCTTCATGGCATAAACCAAGGGAAACACAACAACCCTAAATCTCTATAGAAAACACTATAGACCTAGAAACTAATAAATTCTACTTGTTTTAGAAAAACCATGAAAATAACCTAATCAAACCTTATTGCCAGAGAACTTTCACACATCTCCACAAGATAACTCACCCCTTTACCATTAAATTCTTAAAATAATCTCTTGACAGCCTCAAATGAAACCTATAATTATGGCATATAATTATCAATCTACTTCTATTAGTGACTCACCCTATTGTGCAAGTCCACATTATTTTAGCCAAAGAATATAGGGCTGCCATTCTAGGTCAAACTCTTTGAATACAAGACCTTCCATAGCCTAGTTGTAGAGACATCAGATAAGAACACATAATAAGATACAATTTGGTGCACTTCCATGGTTAAAGAAATTGCTCAATGACAACAAATGGTTCAATGCATACCTTAGGTTTAAAGTATGTATATATAAGTGGGAAATTGCATATCTAATAAGCATCAATTTAATAAAAAGTTTAGATATTCAATAAGTGATAATAGGTATATAAAGAGGTCAATATAGTTATTATGGAAGGAACATATATAATTTAAATATATAAATATATTGTTATTAATGAAATGATGTTCTCCTATTCTATACAAAGTTATTGTGTCACTTATCTATATTATTTTAAAGATTAAGTGTATAACCATTTATCACTTATCAATTTATCTAATACCAATTTCATAAATCATAATCATATAGATGATTTTGCAATATATATATATATATATATTACATTCTATAATATATCTAATTAAGCAAGAGATAAACTAGCCAGTCAAAAAAAAATTATATATATATAATTTTTCTTTTAACTGACTAGTTTATCTGTTGCTTTTATATATATATATATATATATATATATATATATAATCGCAAGTTTCCTCCATAAGGAGAATTAGAATAGAACGGATGGAATGGGAGAAGGAGCTGTATCCCAACTATTCGATTTACACATGGTCAAGTCGTGTAATGAGGGATGGTCCATAATCTAACTCGTATGATTCCATCTACAGTTACACTGAGAGTAAGTCTTTGGGCATGGAAAAAGTCCATCTCCATTGTTAATCACATCATGCAATTTTTAGTTTTCATTCAATGATTCCATCTAAGTCTTACACTGACAGTAAGTCTTACACTGACAGTAAGTCTTTGGGCATGGAAAGCATGGAAAAAGTCTATCTCCATTGTTAATCACATCATGCAATTTTTAGTTTTCATTCAAGTTGATTTGTCATGTAAACTTGTAAATCATAAAATCATGAGGTTCAGTTGTCAGCGGTTATAAATCTTATCACATCTATATAGTATGTTCATGAGTTAATAAGGTGAGTTGAAGTTTATGAGTCAATTCCATGAGAGCTTCAAGTGGTCTTTGGACATGTTGGAAAATGGTCATTTTCATCTTTGCATCATACAATTGATAGGTTAAAGTTTAAAAGTTGAGAAGAAAGAAAAGATTTGGAATTATAAATCCCATTACACATAGTGCATTCATAATGAATCTTTAAAAAAAACCTATTTCCATCCTATCATATGATCTAGCAGTGTGGAAATTAAAGACTAAAATGTAAGAAAATATGGAAATTCAGAAATATTTCTAATTCCCTTATACAACAATCTAGAGAAGTGAATATTTGATATAAGATTCCAATTGCAATTTATATCTTTTTGATAACATCATCATTATGCTTTTATTGTTTGAATTTTTAAAGATTGTAATTATATAAAAATCTTGAAAATAGTATTCAATAGTCATACTTTTGTATTCATAACAGAAACTAAAATACACATATAATACATATTATTCAAATAACTTAAAAAACTAAATATAAAACATCATGGTAAAGTACACTATTAAGTAAGTATGAATAATATAAAACATCATGGATAATACTAAGTAACGCTCGCTGACATATATTACCAGTTTCGCCGTTAGTGGAAGCATTGCGAGTGAGAAGAAATCGAATCCAACGGAAACTTGACAGAGGATGAGGATTTGAATTTGTTGATTGGATAAGAGTGGACTGCAAAGGCGTGCCCCCAAACTGTGTCTCCTGTGCAAATATTAAAATGAAGAAAGGCAATGCATTGTTATAAAGTTTTTATTTCATGGTATTAAATTAACTAATGACATTTTTATAAAGGTTTTATTTAATTAATGATGTTAAGTTGATGGAACATAATGTTTTTAAGGTTAATATTAATAATTTTGGAATGAATTATTTTTTAAATTGTTTTTAAATAAATATTTTTTTTGGTATATTTGTAAATTTTTTATGAAAATTTTAAATGAGTTAATATCATGTGTGTATATTAATCACACTTTTATTTAGTTTGGTAGGTTAATTTTAGTGATTGAGTGTTGCTAATTACAAGGTATAAATTATAACCTAATTCTAGTAGTTGAGTATTGACAATTACAAACATGAGGTTAGTGGATCAAAAACACAACCACACTTTTACTTATGTATAATTGTACTAGTTACAAAATAAAATATATTAATAATTTTTTTTTTATCAATATTAAGTATCCATTAACTATCCACCACTACCAAATACAAATATGTTAATAAAAATATAACTTTAACTTACATAATTACTTATAATTACCTAAACTTAAATGATGAGATTATTCAATAACCTATCACCTTGAGTTGGATTTTGAAAAGTCTCAATTTTTGTCCAACTAATACTATTTAATAAAAAAACTATCCATTATGTCTAACCTTCACCCACAATTCCATCCACAACATTATCTTTATCTTTATTCTTTATCTTTATTCCTTACCTAAAGATATTATGGACTATTGTCAATTTTCTATTTGTCATTAAAAAATTTGAGACTCCCTAAGCCAAACATCCCATTGGTATATGAGACTCCCTTGTTTGTGTGACAAGAGAAGTGGCAATGGATCCCTAGTGCAAAGATTTAACTCCATAGTTATCTAAAATACTATAATTTTTGTTTAGTTAATTGAAAAAATAACATAATAAACTGTACACTACTATCAATATAATAAATACCACATATTTAACTTGAAAAACATTTTATTCCCAAAATCAAATTATTAAGTCATGTCAACAAGTACATATTTTAACCCACTTTGTACCAAACACATCCACTTTGTATCAAACACTTGTTCAATTAAGTTTTCACATTTTTTTTTTAAATGAAGGTGTTTAGGCCAAAGAGCCTTTGTATATATGTTTTGAGGCCAAAATGCTTGTGTGATTTAGGCAAGGGAGCCTATGTGTTGAAAGGTCAATGAGTCGAACAAATATAATGTGTAATCACACTCATAATTATTAATAAAATACATCACTACTTCAGACCAATGAGACAAAAGATTATCGGGGGGTTAAAACTCCACGAGTGGGAAAGGGGGCTAAGAGTCTAGGAAGAGTGGTTAAGTCAAGGGGGATTAAGCCAAGGGAATAATATAATATATTATTCCCAAAGTCTAAATTATGTGATATTTTTTGTCCTAAGTTCTTAAAGGTGGGGAACACATCACCAAGTGGGAACAATGTAGTTTCTAGCATGACAAGTGTCAAGCTGGGAACATGCATACATAGTGTGGGAACTTAGGGTAATTGGGAATCATTCTCATCATTCTCACAATCATTCTTTCCATTTGTACACTACCCTCCATCCATCAGTGGTACCTATGCTTGGACAGATTTAAATTTGATTGTACCTAGTAATTCTTTAGTGGTTTGGGTTGAATAAGAAGGTTGTCATGCTTATAAGCATTCTCTCTGGGTGAGAGAACTGTTGGGAATTGTTTCCATGTGTGTTGGGCTAGTGGGTGTTGCAATTTGTAGATAAACCTTGTGTTTTAGGTGCTACAGAGCTTTGAGACTTTCTATCGAGCCTGTTGTTGAAGCCCTGGAAGGGAAGTGGGACAGTCGAAGGACAATTGAGTAGAGAAGGGGTACACTTCCTGGGTGGAATAAGTTGTGGAGAAGTTGTGAGTTGTGAATTGTTGTTGGGGTTGGCACCTTGACCTTATCTTAATTCTATTGTTTGTTAGACCTTAGTTTGGTTTAGGAAGTATTTTCCCTAGTGGATCCCTAGCCTCAACTCGAGAGTGACCTGCTACTAAGAGTTTATGAGCAATATAGTCTATGGTTGGGAGGAACACCTAAAGTCTGTGATTTGATTAAAAACATAAGTGTATTCTTTTGTTTCTACTGTGTGAATATTTATGTTAAATATCTTATGATATAAATGTTATATATTTATGTACATATATATGATATTAGGACTCCATAATTATGTTCATATGAAAGGCATTTAATTAATAAAGGGTATCATAGAGGACAATTATTTTTAAATTGAAGGTGTGTATCTAAAGAGATTTAAGTTAAAAATATTGCTTGTATTATAACTTGTTTATTTATGATTAGATT
This sequence comes from Picea engelmannii, assembly GCA_009831015.1. Classification (NCBI taxonomy): domain Eukaryota; kingdom Viridiplantae; phylum Streptophyta; class Pinopsida; order Pinales; family Pinaceae; genus Picea; species Picea engelmannii. Next base: position 11,826 of record WSFP011470521.1, read on the forward strand.
AAAATCACATAATAAAATAATTTTATTTTAATTTCTAAGTTGTATGTAGAAGTTGCTATTTTTATAAACAATAGAGTTCATCATAACAAAAACAAAGTGAGTTGTTAAAAATATTTTGTTAATATTAATTTTTAAGTAGATGTAATGATTAAAAATATAATCCTTATATATTTTGATATTGATGTATCCATCTTAAACCCATGTATTAAGTATGGAGATAATAAAATTTCTAGAAATGTAATTTTTTTATTATTATTTAGTTCCATGTTATTGTAATAATTTTTTCATATCAAAAATTTGATCAATGGTGATATTTGATAACTTTGAATTTAAGATAGATCCATATTGGTTTAGCTTTTTATTTTTTTTAGATGTTATCACATAAATATCTACATACATAGTTATTTATTTTTTATTTTTATTATTTGTTGTCATTTCCTCCATATTAAATTAAAAAATATAAATAAATTTGATATATATATTTTAAATTGTTGTTACTTAATTTAAGATTATTTTCTCATACTAAACTAAACTATAAAACACTTCATTATTAAAAATGCAACTATTATTTAAAAATAATTATCTCAATTTTTTAACATATTTTAATATAATTTAATGATTAATACAAAAAATCAATATAATTAACTAATATCCTATAAATATATTATTTAAAAATAATTATCTCAAATTTTTAACATATTTTAATATAATTCAGTGATTAATACAAGAAGTCAATATAATTAACCAATATCCTATAAATTCAACTCTACAAATACATGATTTTTAAAAATTTTAATTTATCAAATTTAATAAGTTTCATATACATTCTTAAATAAAAAGAAAAAAACTTAAACATGATGATAGTTTTGTCACGTGAGGGCACATTCTGAGATCGTGAAGAAAAAGAGCCACCATCTACTTCAATTATGGGTGCTTTGATATCAATTTAATTATGGGTGCTCTTTAATCGATCTGTTTTCTTAAATTGTTTTTTTGTTTTATTAGATTATTTAACTTGGAGTTATGGGAGACTTTGAGGTAGTGGTTGAGTTTGTATATAAAGTTTATTTTATATTTTTAGATTTTTTTTTTCTCAATAGGATTGGACTAATGATAAAAAGTCTGGAGTTTTTCACTATTTAATAAGATTCAATTCCAATAAAAACAACTTAAACTGAAACCATGAGACATTAGAGATGAATAACACTTCATCCTATTCTACTTAAAATAAAAATAAAATAAACATAACAACATATAAATTAAAATTTATATATTAAAAAATAATCTCTTTCTATGCTTCATAGATTTATATTTAACATGGATCTATAATTAATATAATCTACCATATGATTTGAAATATAAATATCATATTTTATTAATTTGTAATTTAAAATATTAAATTATTATTTTAATAAAAAAACAATTAAATTTGATTGAATTTGACTGGAGGAAAATAAGTTTATTTGGAAAAAAAATCTCACAAAACCATCAACTTTATAAAAGAAAAGCATTTATCCAGATGGCTGAGCCCTCTGAGATCTAATCCAAAAAGCATTAGGTGAAAAGTCACTAGCTTTAAAATCTGCTGATAAGATGTTAAGTGTTGTTGATCTCCCAACGTACCAAAACCGCCCTTATTCCTGAAAAGCAATACTGTAATTCCCCATCTTTGAGATCCAATCCCAAATCCTCCCTTAATCCTGAAAAGCAATACTGTAATTCCCCATAGATCCAATCTAAATAGCAGTCGTCAGTAGTCACAATCTTTAAAATCAGCAGATAAGATGTTAAGGGCTGTTGATTTCCCCACGTACCAAAACCTCCATTTTTCCTGAAAAGCAATACTGTAGTTGGGCGGTTGGGCACATGTCTTCCCCATGGGAGTTTTCACTGGCGAGCAATCCACAACTATATTATAAGCCAAGCAATGTTTGCAGTTGTTTGTGACTTCCGCCACCATGAAATCTTTTCTCACCATATATGAATCCAATTGTAGGTCATTCAGCGAGCACGGTGCTGGCTTATGTGGGCCTGAAGGCGGAACTGCATTTAAACACCACCAAATTCATAGTCGAACTCAGTAAAATAAATTTCAACCTAATATCTGTGCTTTCTTATTAATACAAATAAAAATGGTTTGTTTCGTAGCCAAAAAGAAGTAAACAAAACCTAAACTTGAATTTGAAATCCATTGATATAATCCTTACCCGTGTGGAGTTGAGCAGTAGGAGCTGCGAATTTGATTTCCGGGCAGCCAGTTGACAAAGAAAAGAGAGAAAAGAAGACGAAAATCACAGAGCCTGATGATGCCATTGTCAGATGAAACGAAACAAGACGCGTTGGTCTTTCTATCAAAATAGAAAATCTGACGAGATTGGTGTCTTCCACAGGCCCCCGAGAACACACATATATATTCCTCTGTATAAGTTATCGGAATCTGCTGTCCTAATTGGGACTTAGGAAAATGGCTCTCCTTGGTATTGAAAAAATCTGTAAAAGGTCTCTGTGACCAAAAATTGAAGAGTTACGAAGGGTTTTTGCGTTGCTATATTCTGATTCCGAAGTATTGTGCGATAAATGTTCCACTTATCGATGTAGAGTTAAACAATGGTGGCGATCTCGGTGATCGTAATATCTTCTGTGGGAGAATCCAAATTATACCCATCGAAAGAAGAGCATTTATATTGCAATTCTGATCATTTTTATATGCGTTGTTCATCGGTACTGCATCAACATGTTTTTTTCCATATTAATTTTTATAAAAATTTAGATGATGTGAGTTTGTCAAAATTTCCAAAGTAAATTTTTAAGGTTAAAGTTTTCATAAATTAATTAATTATAATTTATACTAAAAATTTTATGAAATTTTGTAAAGAAATTTAATATAATTGAGTTTGTCCATTAATTAACTTAAGCCTTATTTTGTATTAACATTAATATTAATTAAAAAAAATATATTCATTTCAATTTTTTTTTTTAACAATTTTGCAATATCTTAATTTTTTATAATTTTCACTTATTAATATTGTTTTATGTATCAAACAAATACTTTGTCATATTCTCAAAGTGAGTTATTCCATTATTCATAACTTTTTTAGTTTCAACTTAAACAATGGAAAAACTTTTAATATTAGAAGTTGCAAAGATGTTTAATGTTACATGAGACTTTAACATTAATGTATATGTTATTAATGGTCAATTCATGCATTTCTCATGGAAGACCGTCATTTCCTAAATCAACTCTTCACATAGCTATTCTTTACACATCTGAGCCACTACCACCTTCACAACACCATAAATTAATGCCTTAGCAACATTTTTTACAAATATGACGATGTCAATACCAGCTTCTCAACACCATAAGCTAGTGCCTTAGCAACAACATCATGAGTATGAGAGTTTTATACACTAACTCTTATTTCTTTAAAATGCTACTTCAAAATATTTTTTTATTTGAAACAATGTATGTAGGGATTCTCACTATTGTCTCACAATGTAAGCATTCTTTGAATTCTTAAAAAAAAATGCACTAACTCAAATATGTTATTTCCTTAAAATACTAAGTCACAATATTTCTTTATTTGAAGCAATGTATGTAGGCATTCTCATTATTGTCTCCCAGTGTAAGCATTCTTTGAATTCTTTTAAAAAATCACTAACTTAACTCAAATATGTTGATTATTCTATTGTCAACATTATTTTCTTTCACAAATGAAAATATGGTAAAAAAACAGTCCATCAAGCATGTCTACTAAAATAATAATGCTAGAATAATAATATGAATATGATGATATCCTAATTTAACAAATGAATTAACTTTTGAATCTAATGAAAACATTTTGAGAGATATTATTCATAAATATGTTTGTTGTGATACATAGAAAACACATGAAATTAGTTATTTTTGGAAAAATGGAGCGTATTGCATGGAACTTAATGTATATTTTGAAGGTATATAAGTTCTCTTCCCAAAATTCCAATATAACATTGTTGATCTAGACATTAAAAGAATTGGGCTACTATTATAACCAAACAACAATCTTAATTCACAACATGTAATCACAAAGGCTACACTGGTATTAAAAAATACTATATGCATGCTTGAAAAGAATACACAGGCATTTAGAAATGCTATGGGTGCTCAAAAACAATACACGGAAATTCAGAAAACACTATATGGGTGTTCAAAAATAACACATGGGCATTCAAAATAGAAAAAACATAATCTCATAGAGAACAATGTAGGAATTGTGGAAAAGAGTTGTTGAGAGATATACAGATAGTTTAAGAAACAATGCCAATTGCTAAATTGCATTCGATATATCAACAATCTTCTTAGAATCCCTGAATTGAAGTAGGTCCCTAAGGCCTCCCATCATTCTTTTTTCTATTCTCACACACCTTCTACTACTCTTGAATAACCCTAAAAGCCACAATATCCATGGCATAAGACAAAGGAAACACAAAAACCCTAAATTTTTCTATAGAAAGCATTAGAGACCCAAAACTAATAGATTCTATTTGTTCCATAAAAAATCAACCATGAAAATAACCTAATTTAACATTATTGCTAGAGAACTTTCACTAGGAACAAACACATTCCCACGAGATGACTCACTCCTTTTCCATTGAATTCTTAAAATAACCTCATGACGGCCTCAAATGAAACCTATAATTATCAATCTACTTCCACCAATGGCTCACCCTATTGTGCAAGTTCACATTATTTTCTCCAAATAATATAGGGTTTTCATTCTAGGTCAAACCCTGTGAATACAAGACCTTCCATAGCTTAGTTGTAGAGACATCACAAAAGAGCACTGAATAAGATACAGTTTGGTACAAGACCTTCCATAGCTTAGTTGTAGAGACATCAAAAAAGATCACTGAATAAGATATGGTTTGGTACAAGACCTTCCATAGCTTAGTTGTAGAGACATCACAAAAGAGCACTGAATAAGATATGGTTTGGTGCAGTGCCATGGTTAAAGAAACTACTCAATGACAACAAATGGTTCAACACATACCTTAGGTTTAATATATGTATATGTAACTAGGAAAATGCATATCTAATAAGTATCCATCTAATAAAAAGTTTACACATACAATAAGTGATAATAGATATATAAAGAGGTTAATAGATTTATTATGGAATAAAAATATATAATTTGGATATATAAATATATTGTTCTTATTTGGAGAATATTCTCCTATTTTATAGGAAAATTATTGTTTCATTCATATTCCAAAATTTGAGACGATACTTTCCCACTTCGTAAATGATATGAGGTGCTAAACCACGATCCTAGAGACACAAGATTCGAATCCATGACCTCCCCCTGAACTGAGAGAGTATACACATGTCTTACCATGTCCAAGTCTTATAAAACTATACTTAGTTTCTTATGTAGTGGGATTAATATAACTAGCATGATTCCATTATGATAAAATAGTCGCTTCCCTCTGGGCACATGATACAATTGCAACACCAATTTATGGAACATGTTGTACTCTAATATTAATCAGTTAAAAATTATCTTTCCTTTTCATAGTTTCCTATTTGTCCACGGTGAACGTCTCTATGAAATTTCTGATGGTTGTAAAAACAAATACATAGTATGTGTGGAAGTTTTGTAAATTAATAAAATTATTATTTATTAATATAAATTTATTATGAATTTTGGTTTTGAAAAATTGTAAATTAATAAAATTATTATTTCTTAATATATTATTATAAAATTTTTGATGGTTTTAAAAACAAATACATAGTGATGATGATGATGATTAATGTCCATTAAGATCTAATTGGTCTATCGGACATTAAGAGGGTAAGTGATTACTTGTGATTCTTTAGAATTTTGTTTCTGTGCTCGAAAAGAATTAAGAGAAGATTTCCAAGATCACCATACTTTTGTTGAGTTAAGAGGTTAGGAAGGTTGGTAGTGTGATCAATATTTTGAAAA
>ML877596.1:1785-17787 GCA_009831015.1 Picea engelmannii
CCAACCTAGCTCGCTTGATGCTCTCCCTTACCACCTTACCTTCCGCTAACACCTATCTTCCACTCAACCTTTCCCTCTACCTATCACATATTCCTTTTCACTCCCACCTCTCGCCCCCTCACACCTGTCCTCCACTCATCTCCCTCCCGGCCTATCACTGTTCCCCTTCTCCACATCACCTCTGTAGCCTCTTTCCAGCCTCTATATCCTCTCCATCTGGCCATTATTCATCCATTTTCCTATTGGTTGCGCCAATCACCTCGTTGAGTCCTTGTCAGCTCCACCCTCATCCACCTACCTGTCTTCCTCGCAAGCTTCCAAGAAAGAAAAGATGGAGAAGGAGAGGCCACCATGTCTTCCAAGCGCCAAGTTGACTTGTACATGTCCTGATCCCGATGAAGCAATTGTGAAAGGAGGGAGGTGGTTGAAACATCGTCTCCCCCATCAATGGAAAGTCAGAACAGTCTGACCATGAAGGAAGTCTATCAGCCCAGACATTTTGATCTTGCGTCTGATAGAAAAGCTACATGAGCAGTTTGACCAAAGAGACACAAAGGGACTAGCAGAGATGATATTGCGTCTGACAGAGGAAAGTGTGCGCATAAGAGACTCATATGTTTGGCATTGGATGAGAAGCTTGAGCATGCCTTTGCTATTGTTGGCGAATTTTTTGAGTATATGTATGTAGTTTTGATTCATGTTTAAGGGTCTTTGGTTGAGCAGAGCTCCCATCTTGTAATGTTTGTGATACCAGAGTTCTTCTCTGGTTATGTAATCGATTTGAGACTTTCATGTTAATAGAAGTAAGCTTCCTGTTTCTTTTCATTTTGTCTGTAAAACCTATTTAAAACACTCGAGTATGGAGGATCCAACCAAATATTGTTATGTTGCTATGATGGAGGTTTGATTATGGCTGCATCGTGATCATTTTTATTCATTTCCTTGTGTTTTATTTTCCCTCTTACACTAGATGGCTCGGACATGGAAGATCCAGTCGAGCTGTTGTAGTTGTTGGATGATGGAGGTTTGATCATCTTGCTGCTATAACTATGTTGCTTTCCACCATATTTCAGTATCTTAATCCTGGGCTCCATAGTTCTCTTGAGTTCGAGCTTTTCCTCCCCGAATTGTAAGAAGTCCTAATGCCCATAGCAGTCTCGTTCACGTCTCTCACCAAGTCTTCCCTCTTCTCTCGCTTTAACTCAATTTCTTCACTGAAGTTAATGTGGCCCTCACGTCCTTGTGCATTTCCTGTCTAGTCTTTTGTTGAACATCATTCAGATTCTAAGTTTCGTCCATTGACCTCCATCCATTATTAAACCAACATCCACCTAAAACTCTGATGGGTATTGGTCTTACCTTTGATGCAATCCGAGGGTGACTTTTAGTGCTAACACACGTTTGTTGGTCTTCCTTTCCATAGCTCGTAGGGATTTTTGTTAGTGTTATTTCTTAGAATTACTCTGTTTCGAATGTGAACTGTTGTATGCAATGCATGTGTCCAAAAAACACTTGTCAATTGGAATCCATTAGCATTTTTTGAGCCATTTCTTGTACTGTCCTGTTCTTTTTTTCAACAACTCCATTATGTTGAGGTGTCCTAGCAACAAAGAATTTGATTTTTCTTACATGCATGTTGCAGTATTCCATAAATTCCTTTGAAGTGAACTCTCCTCCATTATTAGATCTCAAACATTAGATTTTTGAATCCATTTCATTTTCAACCATTTCCTTGTAGACATTGAAGTTTTCAAAATCTTATGACTTATTCCTGAGAAAGAAAACTGTAGTCATTCTTGTATAATCATCAACTAATAACATAAAGTATTTCTCACCTTTTAAACCCTTTGTTGTAGTTGTTCCAAATAGACTGGTATGCATAATTTCCAGTGGTCTTGTCGTTGAATATTCCTTTGATTTGAACATGGTCTTTGTTTGCTTTCCTTGTTGACAATGCTTGCATAAAGTGTTGGTTGGTTTCGTGATCTGGCAAATTTCTCTAACTGCTTCCTTTTGTATGTGACCCATTATTATGTGTCATAGCCAACCTTCATCTTCCTTTCCTAGACAACACTTTTCATTTCCAATTTCACTTAATACATATATGTTGCTTGAAGTTATTGCAGTTGTTGCAATCAATTTTCCTGAACCTTCTTTTCGTATCTCGCACTTTTGTGAATCGAAAGTAATTTTATGACCTTGGTCACACATTTGACTCACACTTAGAATATTATGTTTCATATCTTCTACTAGTAGAACATTTTCTTCCTTGGTATTCTTGTTTCCAATTCTGATGTGCCTTTTCCAATGATTTTAGCTAAATCATAATTTTCGAAGGAGACAGATCCATATCTTTCCTTTCTTAATGTAAGAAACCTATTTTTATCACTTGTCATGTGTTTTGAACAACCACTGTCAACATACCAACCACGTTTATTCTACTTAGATTCTAGAGAGAGTGTGCATTCTTCATTGTTATACTGATTCTACTTTCTTATCCATGTTCTCTTCTGAGGTTCTTGTTTATGACTGTTGTTGCTATGTTGTGGTTCTCTAGGAGGGACTGCCATTCTACAATCTTTGGCCATGTGTCCAATTTTTTTTCACTTGTAGCATTCCACTTCAGTGCTCAATGATTCAAACCTATTGTAGCTTCTTCTCTATGTTTCACTAGGCCTTCTTGGGTAGCCATTTTGTGTATGAATTTCAAAGTTGTTTATGTTCATGCTATTATCTCTACAATTTACAACTTTATGTCCAAAATTATTGCATGCATAACATAAACCAAAAAAGATAGTTTGATACCTGGGATTTGAAGATCTTTTGAAAGGAGTTACTCTTATGAATCCTTCTTCTTCCTAAGGAATATTTGTTTATGTCGGTCATTGATTCTGAGGTCTGAATCTTCTTAGTGGAGGAGTTTCTATGTAATCTTCCTTGTAGATCTTCATATCCGATTTGATTGTTTCTGCATAGATTTTTGGGTATGTTTCTTGTTTTGTTTCTTTTGATATTGATCCCTTTTCTATCTAATTGTATCGAAGTCTGGACTTGTCATGATAAGGTTTTTGACTGTTGATAATGTCATCCAGAACTTTTGAGTTGTTCTGCATATTTTTCTTTTGAAGATTCTTTCTCAATGTGACAATATCTGCTTCCAAATTTCCAATGATCATGTCTCTTTATTCTAATTGTTCTTTGAGTGCTTCTTCAATTCTTTCATCTTCTTCTATTTGAACCTTCAATTTCATGATCATTTGTTCTAGTTCTCGAGTGTCTTCTTTCTTGTCTAGTTCTGCTTGTAGCTTCTTGTTTTTCTTCTTTTCTCTTCTTATAACTTCTATGGCACTCAACAATTCTTCTCAATAGTCATCTCCTGCCTCTTCATATTCTTCTTCGTTGTCTTCTTTATCAAAATATTCTAGTTCCATGAATAGAACTCTTTCTGTCTCACTGTCATTGACTTCATCTTCATCTGATGAGGAGATGTCTTCTTTGGTGCATAAGATTTTCTTGAAAGCTTTATTTTTGGTTATTTTTCCTTTATATGTTTGTTTTCTATTTGAGTAATATTCATCATTCCTCCTAATTTTTTTATGAGGACATTTTTTAGCAAAATGACCAATACCATCACAATTAAAACAAATCAATGGAAGATTACCTTTATATCTTCCATTGGTTCCCTTATTCAATCTTTTGACAAAGTTGGCCACTTCTTCTTTATCATCTTCTAAGAAGTCACTGTTGCTGCTATGTTCCGTCTTCTTTCCCTTTTTCTTTGACCTTTTGGATTCTTTGAAATATGCTTCTTTTATATCTGGATTTTCCTATTCAGTTCTCATTTCATATGCTGTGAAGATTCCATGAAGTTCATCCATGTGTATTGAGTCTAGATCTTCTCTTTCTTCTATTGTTGATATCTTAGGATCAAATCTCATAGGAAGGGATATTAGTAGCTTTTGAAAAATTACATATTCTTCAATTTATTCTCCCAATCCTATGACTTCATTCACTATTTCATCGACTCGTAAGAAGTAGGCTACAATATTCTCATCTACCTTTATCTTTAGTTGTTCGAATTGACCTCTGTAAGTTTGAAGCTTTGATGTTTTGACTTTTGAATCTCCTTCATAAATATTTTGAAGTTTTTCCCAAATCTCTTCAGTGGATTTACAATGTACACCTTTGGTATATACAAATTCACCAAGACCATTCAGAAGTGCATTTGTGGATTTGGAATTATTTTGGTTGAGTTTCATTTCTTTTTCACTTGTTGGTGGAACTGATGGTTCTTTGTATCCATCTACTACCGATTTCCAAATTTCAAATCCTTGTGCCTGTATATATGTTTTCATCCTTCTGCTCCATAATGCATAATTTTTTCCATCAAACTATGGTATTTCGTTTTTATACATGTTGTTTCTCTTCATGATCTACCTTTTAGTGGTTAAACTAATTTTTTAACATACCTGCTCTGCTACCAATTGTTGGATTACTGAGAGGGGGTGAATCAATAATAGATAAATTTAATCCTTTTTAACCATAAATATCAAGTGTTATATCAATGTAGAATTATCATTCAATAGTTGAAGAGTAAATAAACAATGAACAAATGAGAAATCATACACGTGCACAGTACACCAATGTTTTTACGTGGAAACCCAAAGAAGGAGAAAACCACATAATGATTTTTCTTATATGTCTTTAAGAATTACATTCATTGGAAGCACCAACTTCCTTTTTTTTCCATATGCAATTGCAAGGAGGCTCCAACCCCCTATTTTCTCGGGCTAAAACCTGAGGTAATCTCCAACTCCCCAATTCTCTGGCTACAACTAGATGGAGGCTACAACCCCCTATGTTCTCCAACAACAACTGGAAGGTGGCTATAACCACCTGTCCTTGCCCCATCCAACCACCCTAAAATATAAGTAGAATGATGGAACCACTATCACACTATCACTGTGAGATATATTGTTGTAAACCTATACAAATCAACTTGCACCAAACAACCTGTACCAACATGTACCAAACAACCTGTAATCAACCTGTATCATAAACAATTCCATCAACCATGCACCAACCTGTACCTCAACCTGTACCATCAATGAGTGTATCAACCATGCATCAAATATGTATCAATCATGCATCAAATATACATAAAATATGACTCATCAAGATGCGCCAACATCATCAACTATACACTTCATGTATGTGTCAACTCATCAACTACTTGTCTCAACCATGTACCCAACATGTACCTCAACCAAAATCCCTCATAAATTTCATCATCCAAATTTGATTTGTAACTCTGTAATAGACATGGTGTATATGATCACATACCTTCAAACCTTCCTCAACTTTAACAACAAGAGACTATCATTTTCATCAAAATTTACTTTAGTCTCACATGACTAATTTTGGATTAGTCAACAACCCTAACTTGAAATAATCATAAATGTGTACATGTAATGAATTAAGATATGAAAGTATTACACAATAATATTCAGTGTCTTTTATGGAATTCCTCCAGGTTTCACTACTTGGAACCTCTCAGAAAAGCAGTGATAGAAAAAATGGCATACCTTGTTGAATTCTAGATTATTCTAGAGAGAAAACTTGTAGAAAATGCCCCCCACAGAATATTTGTTGTATGGATCTAAAAATGGTACAAAGAATACTACAGACTGTACTCTAACCAATACATTTAGTCTTACTTAATTTGGATCTGTTATGAAGAATTCATGACGTTTCTACCCGAAACACCTGTTTTAGACTAGTTTTAGGACTAGCCATAAACCCTATTTTCCACAGAGTGTAACTCCAAAACTGCAATGACCCACAAGCTAGAATTTTTATCACATCTACTTGGATATGTTTCCTCAATGGCCTCCCAATTTCACGATCTGAATCATTCTAGAAAAAAAATTATTGCGAAAATGGTGATATGACTTGTAAATAACATACCTTAGAAAGCATTATCAAAAGAATTTATCCTCCCTTGAATTTATGCCTTCCTTACTTCACCTTCCCTATGAAATTCGCCTTAGATATCCTTTGGTTACCTCAGTCACTTGTAGATATTCAATATGCTCAAGTGTAATTAAAATGAGATACCTTTTCCTCTTATTTATACTTTTATGTAGCTTCCTCAAGGGGTTACCTTTTAACCATCTTAAATCACTTTCCTTATTTTAGGGTTAACCCACTTCTAACCACTTCTCCACTTAGTGATTTCTCCATTAACTTTATTATTTAAATAATTTCTTTTGTATCCAATTTGAATTGTAGTACACTCATCACTTCACTATATTATTTAAATAATTTATTCTTTACAATCACTTGGACTACTATGACCTTTTTGGGCTTCTAGATGACTCATGAGGGTTCTCCAACTTCACATGGCCATAACTCTCTAACCGTGAGGAGTTATGTGATGTTCCACATACCACCGGAAATGACATGAAATGTACTATCAATATATAATAGTCTTACCTTCAAATATATTAAAACTCATACCATTATTTATAAAACAAACTTGGTTCCATTACCCAAACCTTTGTGCTACCGAAATTTGCTACCGGACTTTCTTCAAGGGTTGGTATCAGTAACAAACAACCCAAATAATCAACACTCTTACATATTGTCCCAGTTTCTGAAATTTGAGACAAACTACTGGTCCTCTTCCTCCTCCACGACCTCATCCTCTGAAGCCTTCTATGTTACCTTGGTTTTCTCCGAGAAGTGTATTATACTGAGGTGCCTGATTATACTTCATCTGCGCATTATTGTACTATGGTGGCGTTGCAAACTGCTACATTTTATTATACTGTGGTTTTGCTTGAAACTATTGTGAATTATTATACTGTGGTTGTGCTACAAACTGTTGTGTAGGTTTTCCTGTCATGTGTTCATCATGTACCCTATAAGTATTTGAAATCCTCTCCTTCATTATCTCCAAATTTCTACATTCCTTGTCTTCATGTCCAACTGACTTGCAAAAATTACAAAATGTAGTATTGGATATTGTTTGATACTTCTGCATCATGGCACAATGATAGGGATCATGTCCATTTATTTTACATATCTCACACCATGGTCCTCCTTAAGATAAAGGATTTGGCATACCTAATCCCAAGTATTGCATGAATGTTGGACACTCATTCTTATGATGTCCTTATGTTCTACATAGTGTACACCATACATATTCCCTCTTCACCTTTCCTTTATTTTGATTCAAATGAAATGTCAAGTTCTTCATATATTCTCTCAGCTCTTCCACAAATAGATCTATATTTTTGTATTGATTCTCCTCTAACTACAAGGCTTCTTGCAGAACCTCGACCTGTTCATGGAATTTCTACTTCCTCAATGGATACTTCGAGTGTGTCAATAAAGAGTTAAAAAAATAATTGTCTATGCTACATATCTATAATAGGATACTTCAACTTACCTCTTAGTCTCTTGAACTTCTGATCCACCTTGCAAAATGACTCTCCTAGTTTCTATGTGATCTCTATCATCTCATTCATGAACTGATCCTATGAACTAGGTCATTGAAACTCATTGATTAATTTCTTTTTTACATCTGTGGCAGTTGTAGGTGCTCTCGTTGGATTATTTACTTTGAGATCCATATACTAGTCTAATGCATTGTCTCTGAATGTGATTTCCAACTACACAACCTTTGTATCTTCATCTGTAATCTTCTTAGCTGCCAAAATATTCTCACAAATAAACAAATTCTTCTCTCGATCCTCTGAACCTTCTCCATGGAACTCAGGTAACCTAATAGTTGGATATTTTCCCTCCATTGTGAAGTTTTTTTTACTACCACCTCCACACGGTGTAGATAATGGACTACTACTTGTTGAAATTATACTTCTACTTGAATTGTCATTGGACCCTTGTCCTACTAAAATCCTTCTACCACTAATAACTTGTTGTCTAACCGGTTCTTCTTCTTCATATGTCTTAGTCGCACATTGGATTGTGGGTTCCACACTAATTCAGATCTGGAATGGAGATCCTTATTTTGCGTTAGACCCTTTTCCTTTGGTTTTCCCCTCATATGTGGCACGTAGGATTTCCTCAATATTCCTTGTCATACGAATATCCTCTACCTCTTCCTCATCACTATCCAATCCCTCCCGCTCGACTACTACCCTCTTCTTACTATTGATATTATATCAGTAAGGGCATTTGTTGCACATCAATCCCGCTCTACTCAATATCTCCTTGGTATATTCCTCATCCACCATGATGGGGTTCATTGCTTCCTTCTTCTGGCCTCTCTCCAGATCCTTCTACATATCTCAGATATTCCTTAGTTCTTCTCCCAGTTCCCCCATGCGCGTAGAGTGATTTAGCTATATGACTTCATTATCATCATGCCATTATCATGCAATAAGATCTTGATCGACATGTAGAGAGACCTAATGTACCTTACTATGGGTCCCTTCAATAACTCCTTCTCCGCAGTAGTGCATGAATTCATTGTATCTACTGCAAACTCAGTAATAAACCTTGAAATAATATTTTCTAACCAAAAATCCACTATGCGCATGAATTTATTATTAACCCTTTCCAACCTCGCAATTTTCTCAATATTCCACTCTAATGTTCTGATCTAGTTAGTGGGATGAGTATCCTTCAACCTCAATATCCACTCTTGCAACAATTATGTAAAATAAAAGAAAAATGCCTCATGCAAATCAATAAAAACATACCTCTCCATATATTGGTGCGGTGTATACTTGGAACTTATGTTATCTTTCTATGAAAAATCGAGCTTATTTGTCTCTAACCATCTTTAAATCTCCTCCTTAGTAGGATTCCATGGCCTAAACATCCCTTTCTACCACTGCATTTTCTTCACTGTAATTCTCATCAAGTCCCTTCCAGGTTGTTCTTCTGAGTTCCATCCAGCAACAAAACCATTTGTTGGATGTATGGGAAAACCCATATTCTACCTTAGTTCTCCAACAAAACCCTAGAAACCATGAGCCCTTCTGGAGACCAGAACCAAAAACTGTGCATATTGTGCACAATGCAGTCTCACCTGATATGGCTTATGGGTGATTGCAGAAACCAAATGTTTGCAGTCATGGAAGGGATGGTGCTCATGGGGATGTTAGGCCTACTACTCTTCTACTTAAACATTCATTAGATCTACCATTTATTTAACCTTTACCATTCATTCTATACAAAATATCATCATTATTCTATTGCGCATTGTAAACAAATTTTAACAATTTCATTCAATTATCCATTCATTCATCATAGTAAACATTGCAACACATAAAAGAGACACATTCCACACAATGACACAGGTGTTACCATGGTTCACCCCCCTAGGATATGTCCACAAACATTTGTCTTCTTTATTCACCTTCGTCAAAATAGTGTGTTGCATGCATTACATCATAAGTTTGGTGATACTCTGTGAGGTTGACTAGTTTTGCACCAAGCTCTACAAATTGTGACCTGGCCCTCAATTACAATCCATACATCTAAAAAAATGACTCCATATGAGATCCACAGCTCTCGACCAAAACTAGTGTCTATGACTCAAAACCTATTCAAAACTCAAAACTAAATTCTCATAATATGAAAACAACCACTCCTATCTACCTCATACATCATATTTATAGTACAAATAGTGGGTAAAAACCCATTACATCATAACCAAAACCCTAACCCTAGTATACTAGGTTTTTCCACATAATAAATTCCTGCATGCGGTTGGTCTTCATTCCTTTCTTTAACTCTTCACTTCTTCTCCTTATTTCCCAACACGTTGCTTTCTCTATCTTCTATCATGTTTCTTTTCCTCATTTCCTGGCACCAACTCCAACTATCCTCCAAAATTGCTATGATTTACCCCAAAATAGCCTACTCCAACAGAGAGAGAAGGAGAGATATTGGGAGGGTAGGAAAGAGAGAGGGATAAGGGAGAGAAATAGATGGAGGGAGAGAGAGGGGGAGAGAGTGTAGAGGGAGGAGAGAGAGGGAGAGTGAGAGAGAGTGAATGAAAGAGAGAGAGTGTTTGGAGAGAGATAAGGGTATAGAGAGATGTGTTCAGGGGTCCTAAATCCCTTGAACTCAACGACAGGAAACAAAACCACCACCGAGGCCCAATTAGACTCTGAAACATTTGATAGTGGAATGGTTCTCTGGATCTATCGATCCGACCGAATAATCGATGGGATTTACGTAATGATTGACACGATATCTTCTTATGAAAATTCCTCCTTTAGTTTAAACGCTATCTTTTTGTATTTTCTCTTATTTGATGGGTCTAATAAAATATGGGTGTTGGTATAAAC
Organism: Picea engelmannii; assembly: GCA_009831015.1. NCBI lineage: Eukaryota > Viridiplantae > Streptophyta > Pinopsida > Pinales > Pinaceae > Picea > Picea engelmannii. Next base: position 12,114 of record ML877596.1, read on the forward strand.
CAACTGGGTAAAAGGGAAAATATTAACTACTGAAGAAGGTTGAGCTTCGGATAACCCTTGTGCTCAAGCATGCAGACAAATATTTTCACACTTGTGACAAGCCTAGTACTAATAAATCAGCTTGTTGGTATTTCAATTATTGAATGAGATACATTTATCGAAATAAAACATACATGAAATAAAACGATGGCAAGAAAATTAGTTTCCTTAGCTCTAATCACTAATAACACACTAACAGAACGATTTTCTTTCCACCATTAGAGACAAGAACAATAAAAATATTGAATCAACTAATTTATCAATAGATTCATAAACTCTTGCTCATTACAACATCCATTCATGAGATAAAGTCGAAAGGAATTCCTCATTAGATCCAATCACACGCACCTTTGATGAAAAAACAGAAGTTTGTCTTTGGTCCTAAACAAGACTTCTCAATTAATGTAGTTCTGAAATAGTTCTTTACAATTCCAAAAATGAGGGTCTTTGCCAAAACCATCGACCTCCTCTAAAAGGTCAATGCTCCTATTTATAACAAATCATTAACTAAAAATAACTGTCGAAAGTGCAAGCTAAGTAAAAAAAAACATCGCCACATGGCGCTTCCATATTTTTGTCTTCTAAGAGTCATCGAATGGTTTCACTAAAGTGGATGAATCTTCTCATACTTTGACCACTTGATGAAGAGTTCCTCGCATGTGTTTGCATGTTGGTCCATCGGGGCTGAGTGGATCTCCTTTACTTCTACTGCTCATTCTCGATACTTGACTATTTTTACGCTTAACTGTTGTAATATTGTTCGAGCCTTGATCGGGTGCTCCATGAACTATTCTACTTGTCCTGGTGCCATGTTCTCCACCTTTGTTATCTCTATAGTCCATGCTGAGTCTTGTTCTACATGTTGTTTGACTATGTCATGCAAGTTGAAAAATTCCTTGGGTGAGCCGAATTCTGGGAGACCAATGTCTTTCATCTCTCGATTAATATTGAACCAGCTTATTTCGCAATCGGCCATTTTTTCTTGAATCTCCCACTGAGTTTATTGGGCCATTTTCACCCAATATTCATCCACTTTCCTTATCCTATTTATGCTACTATCCCTCAACACCCGAATGTTGTGCTCTTTGACGTCTCGACTCTTTTTAACCATGATGATGTAGTCAATTATTTCCACTATTTGCAAGTTTCTAGAGCCATAAGGGTGTCTTCTTGGAAGTCGGCTATCCCTGCAGTGAAAAGGTGTCATTCACTCGTGAATTTGATATAGGTATCTTGGAACTCACTTCTCAAAAACACCGTGGGTTGTGTCGAGTCCTGATAATATTTCTCCAAATGGCATAGATGTTCCAACTCCTTTAGCGCAACGACCAAATTCTCATCATCTTTCCTTTCTCTATCCATGGTGGCATCTGTGATCACCATCCCTACACCAATAAGCTCATGCATCTTGGCATGCTATGTGATGATCAATTTATCTTCTATAGTGATGAGGATTGAATTTTCCACCGTAAGCCTCCTCTTCTTTGTGGTTCTCTTCATGATAGATTTCCTCTTTTGGTTGTAGGAAATTTCTTGTATATCAATGACCTCATCAACAGGTTCGGGGATTTTTTTTTCTCCCCAAGTAAGAGTATTTCCCAGGCTCCCGACTGTGTAGATATATTCAAGGTTGGGTTCCTGAAACTCTTTTGTATGTCTTGATGGCTCGACCTCTGGTTGTTTCTCATCAGGTGGTAAGGTATCGACAAAAACTGAGGAACCAGGGGTAGGTTCAATACTTACTTGGTAATCGACTATTGAAATGTCGATTTCCTATTGTGGAATTTATTCTTCTTGTCTGCCTAATCCTAGCTCATCCCTCGAGCTGTCCATTGGGGTTCCTGGTATGTCGAGTGGCTCAGTGTCTAAGGAACTTTATACCTCATGCTCGCTCTGTGGATGGCTTTGAACTGGAGCATCGGGACCCAGGGTGGATGCTTTCTCAGCCTCTCTCTCCTTTGTAATTTGCACTAGAGTGACCAAGGACACCTATGAACTCTCCTCATCATTGTATATGGTTATTAAATCGAACAGGGGATATGGTACACTTTTTCTCCCTATTGTCCTTGCTATATCAGGTTAGGTCGAAGTTTCCCTTGGTGATCCGAGATTTGGTGGTGGAACTTCAAGGTTTTTTGACCAAGTGATTTCTCCAAGCTGCATCGAATTTGTGCCATATGGTTATCCTCAACTTTCGATTGAATCATCAACTAGGATCCTCCTCATTTCTATCAGATCAGGGTCACTTTTCAATTGATCAATGATCCTATGTTCCCCTTATAGGAAGAGCAATCCCCTTCTTTGTGCCTCTATTGTCTCTGTCACTCTGATTTCTCCCCTGGCTCTGAGGGCCTCTTGGGATGACTTCTCTATCGTTTCCACCTGTTCATCCATTCTCATGGCCTTGAACCTGGTCATATTTGGTTTGGCCATTCATTGTACCACCTCGTCCTAGTCCTAGGCGCACTCTATGAATATTCGTCCTCAAATTTATCATGGGCATATGACCAACATGATGATACTTGTGAAGCATGTTGTAGGACTAGGCCCTTTAGGGTCGTGCCTATGGAATCAACCCGTCAGGAACCTAAATTCCAATTGGATAAGTCCTTCTTGTTTGGCTTGAGCAGTATCCTTCACCAGATAGAACCTCACATGGAAACCGTAGGGTATGAAAACTCGTTTCTTGTCCTTGACTAATGTGGCATTGTAGCCCTACAGGATAGTATGATAGCATATTTCTCCCACAACAATCCAGTCTCAGACATGAGCGGGTAGGAGATGTGGTGCTTTGATGGCCCCGAACCCCTTGAGGTAGCTTGAGCATTCATCTAGATACCAATGGCTTACCTTTGCTATCATTTTCTTGGCTGATGCAGATAATATTGGGTGTTCCTTATTAAAAATAATAAAATGAATATGGGCGATGAATTCATCGCAGATGAGCGCATAATATTTATTGTACCTGTTCTCCCATAGTATGTTGAAGTAGACGTGGACTGAGAGCTCAACAACATGCCATGTTAAATTCATGTCGGCGAAGACATTCCTTGCGCACATGACATCGAGCAGGTACGAGGCCATGTAGAAAGTGGGTGCCTCCCCTTTTTTCGGTGTTTAAGCCTACTCTATACATATGCTTAATTGTTTTGATATTGTCACTCCCCAATTGAAGCTTCTCCCGGAGATCACCATTCTGAATGCCAGTGGCATCCATGCTTCTGAAAACTTGGAGCATTCCTTCTCTCCATATAGCTGACAGATGAGAGGCATCAAATAGATGTATGGCTCCCTCAGGTTGATCCTTCCATACCAAAAATTTCTTCGGTTAGTGAAATTATTTTCCTCCTTCCACCATGAGGCCATCAACCAGCTGGTGTCATGGAATTCATAGAACTTCACCACGAAGTCTGTGTTGAGCCCCTCCTATAGGTCCCTAAGCTTGTATTATTTCTGGACTTTTTTTTGGAGGAAAACTCTGACACATCCTCCATTCTAATCGTTGATCAAGAATTTATGCATGTCTGTATGGTCAATGAGCCATTTCAGAACCTCTATGCAGGGGAAAACTTGGGTTCTGTAAATATGATCGTCAGATTTTCGAGAACACCTGGTCATCAAGCTCCCTTACGTCTAGGTCATTGTGAGGGATCTACTCTGGGTATTATTCTCGTCTAATTATGTTGAAGAGATCCCCCCAATGTGGGAGCATTACTTTGGATCTGGTGCTTGCCTCTGTATCACCAAAGGCTGGAGGCTGGACAAAAGCTTTCTTTGTTGTTGTTTTAATGACAGACTCCACCTTGGGACTGTACTCCAACTACCTCATGGTCCCTAGAGAAGAACCTTTTCATATTTTATCTTCTTTCATCTTGGGGGATCTCGATGAGCGTCTGGTAGTTAGCTTTCTTGGTGGCATCTTTCCTGCATCTATAACATAGTTTAGAGATTGTGCAAGAAAACCAGATTCATATATTAAGGTCAATGAATTAAAAAACTTGAATACATACCTATGCATCTTGTTAAACTTGGTTTTGATAATCAGAGGGTTGGTACAATCTTGAGATGTTTTCTTTTCTCCTTCGGATACACTGTAGTTCAAATTGTGCACAAAATGAATTCGTCCAAAACCATTCTAGAGATTTAAACACGAATGAAATTACCTTGTTGCATCAACCATTCAATTCAGGTCTTGAGTGTAATTTCTTTAAATCTACCGCCATATCTTCAAAGATGTTTAAACTCAAATTCATCATGGGTTGACGGCGTGGGGGCGGGTGGTAATGTGGACTATCGGTAATTTCAAATTTTTTTTGTCTAATCGACGAATGAGGTATAAACAAATGTGGGATCAACATTAACTGGTCTATTAAATGTCCAAATCCAATCGTATCTTACACCGCAAACATCCCATTGTATCGCTAGTTTTTTTGGTGGATCAGGGGTCGAGGTTGTGCTTCAAACATTTTAGTTGATATCTCTCTTGCAAAATTTATGACGTCGATCAAACTTGCCATACGGAGCTGTCGTGGAAAAGATGACTATGAGGTATGACTGGGACCCAGGGAACATAAAAAATGACTCAAGATGAAACTAGGTTGTACAACCCCCTTACGTGGTAAAGACACGTGGCACTCGAGACCAGTGACTTCATTTTCTCGTGTTAATCGGAATCAGGACCTTCTTTAAGCTATACATTCTAAAACCCAATCCTATCTTGCTGATGCCGAAAAGTATCAAGGATCGGTGATCGACGATCAACCTACCCAAGTGCTCTCGGATCGACTCTCTCGAAAAGGTACTATTACTGAAAACACATTGGGGTTCGGTGATCGACGATATGCTTTGTCGCGAAAAAAAAATGATTGTTTTAATTTTTCTATATTTCCTCGACCTCGATAAAACACATTAGTCATCGGCTATCGGTGATTTCTTTACATTATTTTTCAATATTTATCCTTCCCGCATTTTGTCGATTTCCTAAGGGGATCAACTATCTCTTGAAACCTTGTGCGAATGAATTACACAAACCAAACCCACCTTTTGTCGACATCGATCGAGGATCGGTGCTCGACGACTATTATAACTCTGTGGTTCCTTTACTTGCTTGAATTTTTTCTGACGTCAAACCTGAGCGCGTTAGGTGTGGTGTTAGCTATCGATTCTCAATTCAGGTTTTAAGTTCTTTTATACACAGGGTTAACAAGTTCAAACAAACCTGAATTGACGATAAGAGTCATGAAAACAACACAAATATAAATAATTTCCTAAAGTGAAATCAATTCAGACAGTGTAGAAAATAAGTGGTACCCAATGTGACAAAATTTCATAAGGATTTTAGGGTGTGTTGTGTTCTCAACAAATGGAGACTTGATAGGAAAAAGAAGAATCTCTAATCCATTCCTGGGCTTAGCTGATGCAGAAGCTGGTTAAGAGCTTGACTGGTTTGTTTTTAATAGAGTCTCTTCTATCCTTGCGTTTGCAATTCCCCTGGTTGGAGAATTTGGGCCTGCCTATGGGGTTTCAAACTTTGTCCCACCTTCGTTCCTTTTAACCATGACCCATGCTCCCTTTTGACAAGAGTCGAGTAAAGAATTCACTAGCACTAGGCCTTTAGTTATCAACATTCACTTGT
>WSFP011470530.1:0-17787 GCA_009831015.1 Picea engelmannii
CATATTTTTACTTGGAATTCTTACACTTCTTATTCCATCCCACACTCTTATGGAGTATATGAGCCTCCCTTAATAAAGCCTAAAAAAAGGGGGGGGGGGAATAATAATTAAATAAAAATAAAGAAAATAAACTTCTCCCACAAAGGATAGGGGGTCTCATCATGAGCCAACCTACCATGATCATGAGATATTAACATAAGTGACATTCCCACTATGGATACCACACTAGGGCAATGGCCTTTGACATTTAAGGTCAAAGGACAATAGGTCTCATCACGAGATGGCTTGTTCACTTAGGTTACGATCTAGTGAGTGGCATTGTTGTTATCTGGATACCAAACTAGGATAGTGGCCTTTTTGGGAAAAGACTATTTAAACTATTTATTGAGGATACTGGCTCATCTATGGGTTAAAAGGAAACCTTGTCGAGGCTATGGATGCCTGTTGGCAGTAGTGGCTATGCCTATGGTATGGAAGTTTATCTTAAATACGTTAAGTTTTTTATTGTGTTCGTAGACTTCCTTTCTTAAAAAAGAGGCTATCATTCTGTTTATATTCAACACAAGGGAAAGTAACAAAGTTATGACATGTGGCATATTTATAAAAGATAAACAAATTAGGACTACTTGGAATGTGTGATCATCGTTCATGATTAACATTAAAATTCTTTGAAAGTTATTAACGATCATTCCCCCAGTGACGATAGCATAATAATTATCCTTCACTTGAATGACTGCCATCATTACCTTCACACATATCGACAGTCAAGGTTGACCTTTTCATTTATCAGGGGGAAGATATTCCACACGATTATTGATAGAACATAATGATTACAATTAATGGGAAAATTCATATTTCTATATGCCATTGTTGTTCTGTAATTTTTACCATTTCTAGTAATTTTTTCTCACAGGATGGTCTAACTAAGTTTACAGTTGGGAACGATAGATATGATGACTTTTTTATAGAAGACATGGGAGGTCGAAGAATTCGTTGCAAGCCTACATTGTTGCAAGTAACCAACCAAGAAAGAGAAATTCTACACCGTCTAGGATGGACACAATACTTTAATAGATTGCAGGGATTCGATGTAAATATCGCATTAGCATTTTTCCAAAATTTACAGGGAGGAGTCTCAATAATTCGAGGTATACAAATATCGGTTATTGATGCCATTATATCTAAGGTAGAAGGCCTCCCAAATGAAGGAACATAGTGTACTGGGAAATACACAACACTTAAGGAGGTTGTGGAGTCCTTCACATAACTAGGAGAAGAATTCGACAAAAAGGGGAAAGGCCTCAACCCCTTTGTTCTTAGTGAACCATGGTGGGAGCTAGCAGGAATGATACAAAGATATATCACATGCGATGGGTGATACGATGTGGTGAGACCTCACCACCTCAAGATACTGGCAATATTAAAACAAAGGTTAGTGATAAATTTACCATTCTTTTTTAATACCATGTTGCATGAAGTCGTTGGAAGGACCCAGAAATCCAAAGACCTTGTTAATGTAATTAATCATCACAGGTTAGTAAAATTAATAGTAAATAGGGCCTTAAACCATACACAAATATCTTGGGGAGACTTATTTGAACTCAATAGGCCCCTACAAATTGAGCAATCTGAAGTCCACCATGAAATTACCCCACAAGGAATTGAGACATCCCAGACAGAAGGAGATAATGCCAAAATTGAAATTCCAGTACCCCAACCTGAAATGGAAGCATAACTCATTCATTTGGCATAAAATCAGAGCATCCAGGTAGGAACATCAAAGAATAAGATATAGAGAACAATTTATGTTCTTGAAACCTCCACTATAAAAAGAAGAAAGGGTAAAAAACCAGCATAATCTAAAAGAACTCAGTGAATTGTACAAATAGAACAACCATTACATGAAATCCCTACAAAACAACATGATGATTTATTATGAAGTTATGAAGAAGATATGGCCCAAGTATTGGGAAATTTAGGGATATCACTTACTGAAGATACAAACAGGTCAGGAGAGCCCCAAACTCCAATTTCTTAACATTCAACCCTATCTTGGATTTTACTGATATGGAGATGCCATCTCCTGATGGAATAGAATAGCCAGAACCCCAGTTCGATGAGAACAATCCTTTAGAGAAACCAGAGCACCCAGAATATACATGGAAGTAGATACCAATTGATCAAGGTGGGGAAGACCTTGAAATTCCCCATAGACAAAAAGAAAGAACAAGAAAAGGCAATAACAAAATTAGAAAATTGGAACATGAAAACAATACATTGAGGAAAAGGGTTAAGAAAATAAAATTATTAAGACAAAAAGTTGTAATATTCAAAGAAACCATTAGACAACTTAGGGAGCAGCTGGAACAGACTGACAAAGACCATAAGAAGAATAAATCTAAGAGGGCTAGAGTAAAGGGAATAAATCCACTTCCCAGAAGGACAATCCACACCAATTCTATAGGAACACAAACATAGTTGCATGATCCTTTGGAAATAGTTGAAATGGAAACTCAGACAAAGGCTCCAACAACAATAGAAAAAATTGTTCAGATTGAAGAAGTATTTCACTCTCCTGAACAGAATGCCATTATTAAAAGGTTGGAAGAAGAGCTAGAACAATCCCAACAAACCCTAACTCAATGGAGAAGTGAAATGGTAATGGTGTTAGAACATCAGAAAGTTGTTAGACAACTTCGAGCCATGTTAGAAACTAAGAATGATACCTTTGTTGATCTCAGCAAAGCTAAAGAAAAGGTGAAGAAGGTACAGGGCCAACTCGATGGATATTTGGATAAAATCAAATAAATTTGCTCTATTTATTCTGATATTTTAGCTTGCAGGGCCCTTGCTACTAATTATGCCATGTTTTTATTATAACGTTATCTGTTACTAGCAATAAAAGCTATTAGGGTAGGAACACCTTCTGAGTTCACCACTATTTCTATATTTTGTTTCATGTTTTAAAGAACAAAAGGATGGAATACAATACTTTATGTGTGAACTATACCTTCACAACTTCATCCTAGGAGAGAACAGAAAATTGAACCCCAATCCATTCACTGGGGATATCCAGTTTCAAGACTATTTGTCCTTTGCCAAAAATTAGACCATGTGGGCTAAATCACATAAGGTTTTCATGAAAAGGGAAAATAGACTAGACCTATGGATCAAAGGGGAACCTCCTAAATCCTTTGATACCATTATGCAGCACACAACATTCATGAAGAGGGAGAAGGTTGTGGAATCTTTAGCCCATATCCATAGGCATGTTGTACATTCAGGTCTACAGTATTTTAGAGCGATTAAAGAATAATCCCTTTCTAATGCCAAATTAAGATGGAATCTCTCTTCAAATGAAGTCAAGAATAGGGAACCATTTGGTTTCAAAAATTTTCATACAGTCACCTTCATGTTAGAGAGGTATTCCAGAATGATCCTAGATGAAGGGCCTTCCTGGATTGGATGCAAGTACAATCCTTCCATTATTTGGTATCCTCCAGAGGGTTATCAGACTGATTATGAAATTCGTAAGAAAAGGGAATATGCTTCTTTTGAATATCTTAAAGGTAAGGATGGGTTCCAAAGACCTAGAGAAGAGACCTCTCCACCCTTCAGTATCATTGCTTTGCATATAAACTCTCTTGTTGCATGAGGACATGCAAAAAAGTAAGCTGGGGGGTATGTTGAGTTGAGAAAAAGGTATAATATTCTCTTTATTACTATGGTTTGTGATATATTCTTTGTTGAATTTTCTATCAATTTGAAGTAATTAGTAAATGAAATGGTTAAAAAGACTCTTAGAAATATTATTGAAAGATATTAGATATTTTCTAAATTTTGGTCTGAATTGTTTTGATTTTATGCAGAAAATGGACAATTGTTGTTAACTCAAGATAGTTAATAAGATCATGAATATGCACAGGCAATTGAAGATCAAAGAAATTAGGCACAGAATGGTTCAAAGGAAGATTGACTCTTTATCTTGCAATCTTCATAAATAGTAAAAGAAATCCCGAGGATCTCTCAATCCTCGGGATAGATTAATTTACTTATCTCATTGTAATATATAAAGGATGGTGAACAATAGAGAGATAACCAAGGAATTTAAAAAAGCATTCAAATCTCTTAATTGTTGACATTTTGTACAGGCAATTCCATTGTAAATGATTTACCAGTTATGGAATTAATGAAAGCTTCAAGCGTTTTGAGCATTTCTGCGTACTGAGTTTTTCATAGTAGTACCTTCTTAAGACCATGTGCACAGTCTAAAGGAGCTACTGTCTCATCTGTAATTCTGTCAATTCTGTTATAGTTATGTGTTTTGAATTTCCTTTCAAACAATTAGATAGACTTGATAACGTGTTGATTCTTTTATGAATTGGTTATGTTGTCCCATTTCCAATTGTTGTTAGTTTATTGTTTGTGAATTCCTTTCATTTTCGCATACGCTGTTCCTTTTATCAAATTCACATTTGTTGTTCATTTCATTTAAATTCGCATTTGTTGTTCCTTCTTTAATATTCAGTAATTTGTTGTTCCTTTCCATTAGATTAATTAATCATTGAGAGATTGATTCATTAAGTGTTTTCGCAAATTAAATTATTGTTTCTTAGATAAATGAATTCAGTAAATTGATTGGTTCTTTGATTCATGGTGTGTTATTGTTCATATTACAATTTTGTTGATTGAGTTATTGATTTTCAGAGTATTTAGTTAATGCGTGAAGAACTTGATTATTGCAGTAATTTAGATAAACTCAGAGTTGTTGTAGCATAATTATCTACATGATTTAAACCTCTACGACTATCTCAATAGACTTTGTTGACATTCTTGAGAGAAAACATGAAACCTCGGTTGATAAATTAATGTTAGACTAAGGTTTTTTTTAGGCAATATTTAGAGCCCAACAATGGGATATTAAGATGATGTGTGTTAGAGAATGAAAGGCCTATGATACTATCAAAAGCGAACAAAGGTATTGCAGGAGGACACTTTGCAGGTAAAGTGATTGCGCATAAAATTTTGTGCAAGGGGCTCTGTGGCCTACACATCACAAAGATGATAAGGAATATTTCTAGACATGTGATGTTTTTCAAAGGACTAGAAATCCATCCAAAAGGGATAATATTCCTTTACATCCATAGGTTACATCGCAAGATTTTGGAAAATGGGTGATAGACTTCATAGAATCGATCAATCCATAAACCAAGAGATCAAAAGCTAGGTATATAATCACTGCAACAAAGTGTTTGAACAGATGGGTAGAAGCAACACCAACCATAGGTTGTAGCACATAAACTTCTACGTGATTTTTGTTTGATAATATAGTGACAAGATTTGGGTGCCCACACATTTTACTGGGTGATGAAGGGACACACTTCCTGAATAAGACAATTGCAACATTGACTGAGGAGTTTCAAATTCACCATCAAAGGAGCATGTCGTATCATCCTTAGGAAAATGGGACAGTAGAATCCTTCAATAAGATTTTAGAGAATGAATTGACAAATATTTGAAACATTGGAAGGGATGATTGGGACTTAAGGATCCCTGTAGTATTATGGGAATATAAGACTACAAGAAAAATGTTGACAGGACAAACACCTTTTAGGTTGGTATATGGAAAATAAGTAGTAATGCCGATGGAATTTATTTTTCTGAGCATGTGCATTGCAGTGATTACATATCTTCCAGACTCTGGCGTTGTAGAGGAAATATTTTCACAGTTGTTACAGCTCAAGGAAGACCTATTTGTCATAGGATTCTATCAACAAGTCTAGAAGGAAAGATAAAAAGCATGGCATGGTAGGAATATTAAAAAAAAAGGTTTCAAGTAGGAGACTTAGTGTTCTTATATGACAACAATTTCATGCAACACCCCGAGAAGTTTATGATATATTGGTTAGATCCATATCTTATGAAGTATGTGACATAGGCGGGTGTTGTGTAACTAGAAACATTGAATGGTGACGTCTTGGGAGGACTGGTGAATGGAATTTGACTGAAACTTTATAGGGATGACCAACCATTCATGCACTATTCTGAACTTTGCAAGAACCTTTATACTATAGTAGTGTATTATAGGAGGAAAAATAAAAATAAAAAGAACTAAAAAGTGGAAAAAGAAAATGAAAAACAAAGGAAAAATAGTAAAAAGTAAGTATGTTTCAGCAAGAGTATGTGCACAGAAGAAGTGAGTGTTGCACAGATGGGAGAAATCGTTCCAAGAAAGTAGATTCTATGCAAAAGTGAAAGTTGTGCAATGAATGAATGGGTGAGCATGAAAACAATGTGCAGAACAAGGAAAACAATAGACTCTTAAGGGAATTAAAGAGAAGAAATGACATTTCAAAAGCCATAATGACAACACAACACGAAGACACATCTCCATAAATAGAAAAACTAGATGGAGATCGTGACAACTTGGAAAATCAAGGCAAGAATTGAGCAAATGATTTGGAATTAATGAATCTTTAAAGAAAGTATTGAATGAATAGTACAGAGGGATTTGACATTCAATTATGGTGGTAAGGTGAATGGACAGCTAGTGAAGAGGCACAAAAGCCACGAAGGGTCAACAACAATTGGTTATTGTTATTTGGAGTTGCATGCAAGTAAGAGAGAGTCAAGATCTATGTTGCAGATCTTGCGAAAAAACCACAAAGATGAAGTAGTTGTCGCTAGTAACCAGATTATAGAAATGGCACCATTAAAGGAAGCAACATCCTGGACAAAGAAATCTTGAATGAGAGTAGAAAAAAAAACACCAGAGGTTGGGGATATTCTGGGAGCATCATCACCAAAGACAAGGTTTCCTAGAGACTATACTCCACAAAGGAAGGATGATGTCATACTAGTGATGCTAAAGAAAGATGCCAAGTATCAATTGGTGACGCTCGACATCCCATATGGGGTCATCATCGATGAGGATATGTTAGGAAAGGTGCATCAACTTAAGTATGTGGACCACGATATCACAGACACCAAGAAGTTCCTTGAACTTTCATTAGGTGAATACTTGGAACTGAGAATAGATACAGTGGAAAACCATGCTATACCTATTCCAAAGGTATGGGCCAAAGGGTTGGAATGAGTTGGCATACTAAATCCATTTGACATTCCACACCTCAGCAAGAGCCAAAATATGAATGCATGTGTCAAGATGTTGCTAACATGTGTGCATGAAGATTAATTATGGTTGTGCAGACCAATTTCTGTAGACAACAATCTCATTTCCCAAAATCACAGGCTTACCAACATAGGGGGAATATCCAACCTTGTTGTTTGTAGAAAAAAATCATGACCAAACTCTATCAGAGGCCATGAGGGAAAAATTACACATAGTAAGAGGGGTGTGTGGGTTGGACATACCAAGTATCTATGACCCAACAATAATACTTGTTGTAATGTACCCAAACCCCCCCAGGACGGGCATGCTACCTAAAAAACTCTTTTTGAAACTGATTTCGAATTCAGATACCATTTACTTATTAAATAATCATGAAAGAAACATGATAAAAACACATGAAATAATAAAGATTCAGGCTACAGTATAAATAATGTTTAAACATGCAATGTATAGCAATAACCAACAAGAATGCATGTTATAACATATGAATTTTTGGCACACGGGTAGACCCATGGTTCAACTCTACAATAACACACCAAAAAAACCCTAACTACTGGCCCTTTCGGCAACACCTGCGAAGCAGATGAAGTCTCACCCGAGGTAGAGGCAGGGGTGGTTGCTGGAATCAGGTGTCTGCAACCTTAGATGGGACTCAGATCTGTGATTGTAATACTTAAAAGAGTAGTTAGCACTGATAGTTCCTCAATATTTAACCACTATCTACTATGCAAATAAAACAAAGCATTTCATCCTTCACTCAGATCTGATGTATCTAGMACTTATCATAAAGAGGTAGATTAAATCTAGCAGATTCAAGCACTAATCATATTCATATAGGTCATATCTACATCCATATACATCGTTAGCACAAAGCATAAACATATCTATCTATCTATATCAAAGAACTTAGTAAGTAAACACATAAACACATCTAGACATTGCACAAAGTAGGATAACATAGTATTTATGTGGTTCACCCCCACCTTGGGCTATGTACACCAACTCTTATATTATTTATTATATTCAATTAGTTATCTACATACACAGAGCCACAAAAACCCTATTCCTCATAGAACATGAGATCTGCGCACACCTCGCCAGATCCTCCTTCCCTGAGTTAGGTCTAGCACAGAGCCTTTCACAGTCTGTTACAACCACTTTCACTTAGCTCTGCAAGTCTCACACAGTATGCACAAACCCTTTACAATCCATACTTTCACTTAGCACTTAGCACTTAACTTATCATCTAGGCTACTTACATTGCCTAACTACTTATTTATACTTTACAAAATAGGCCTAAACATGGGTAAACCCATGGGTCAACATCCCATACCCGTTACATAATCCCAAATCCCAAAAAGGACCCAAAAAGGGGCCAAGATCCCGCGATCTTTGCTTTGTATTGCGCTCCATATTTGACAGGTTGTCGAAGTCCCAAAATAGGTCAAACTTGACCAAGGATCTCCCAAAACTTGGTCAAGGGCCAACATGAATCTAAGACATAGTAATTCATACACAATGGAAATAAATATACAACAAAGAAAAACATGACAAAGAGAGAAATTATCTTAATCAAAATGGTTCACCAATTGGCTACACACCAAGGAATTTCCTCCTAATCATAGACATTTTTGTTCCAAGCCTCAACAACAATGTCACCCCTGATCTAGGGATATGAATCCACAATGACAGTTCGAGGGTGTCGCTCAACACCAAGGAATTTTCTCCTAATCATAGACATTTTATTTTCCAAGTCTCAAGAACAATGTCACCCCTGATCTAGGGATATGAATCCACAAGGATAGTTCGAGGGTGTCACTCAGCTTCCCCAAACCATTCATCACTCAATATCTCACAGGTTCCTCAACACACAACAATCCAAAGTACATCAACTCTCTTCTCTCCAGCCTACAAAACCTAAGAGAATGGACCCCCTTTTATTCCATGCAGTCCCTCAGGCTATCCACCTCCTTCCAGGGATCTAGTGCATATGTTCAAGAATCTCCATGTTGGAAATCTTAGGACTCGCAACTGTGAATAAAATTTAGTCCATGCTAATGCATCTCAAGCATGCAGGAATTAATTGATGGCTGGAATACACCAGCATTCACTACATCCAACCAACAATGGATTCTCTCCCCAAAATTCGTTTTTCCTTTTCCTCACCAAGATCAAGGATGAATGAATAATAAATAAAAATGAAAGTGTGAAAGTGTGTATGGAGAAGAAGAACATAATAAAGAATGTGAACAATGAACAACCAATGAACCCCCAAATAGGCCAAAGATGGGTGTATATAATAACTTGAAAATAAATAACCACATGACCTCTTCCCATGAAGCACATGTAACAACTTATCTCCATTAAAAAAATTATGGATAAATAAAATATGATGAAATTACTTATCCCCTTAATGCCCCTCTCTTGTGGAATACTATCCCTCTATAACTCTTTTACTTGTCTATCTTGCAACCAACGATGTATTTTATTATTAATAATGATCATAGAATTACATTTCCTAGGCACGTTGGCCTCTTTATTTGTTTGGGCACTCCGGACTTTCATTAAATAAAAAAAATACATTATTTAATGTGGGGACTCAAAACGGGGTATTTCATTCCCCTCCCCCTTATTTTGGCACTGTCCTCAGTGCATATACAAAATAGAAATCACAATTTCAAAATTTATTCAATAAGTCATGGGTACTCTACTCGCATGGCATCTTCATTCTGCCAAGTAGCATCTTCAAGACCGTAACAAGTCCACTAAACTTCTTCCATCTCTATAACTCAATTCCAGAGAATTTTGACTTTTCTTTCCAATATGCACACTGACTGGACCATAAAGTCTCCCTCTGGCTCTACCTGAAAAAAATTCCAATCAATAACATGGTTAGGATCATGTATATACGTTTTCAGCAAAGAGACATGAAATACATTATTCACATTCATGGAAATAGGAAATGAAAGCATGTATGTACCTGGCCCTATTCTATCCAATATATCAAACAGATCATAGAATATGGCTGCTAGATTTGTACAACTACCCAACTTCAATGAGATCTTCTTGGACTTCACATTTAAAAGAACATGCTCCCCCACTTTAAATTCTCTAGCTGTCATGTTTTTATCTTCATAACGTTTCTATCTATCTTGAGCTGCCTTTAAATTCTTCTTAATTCTAACTATCTGGTCTTCCATGTCCTTGAGCAATTCTAGCCCAAGTAATACTATGTCTGTTGGGTTGTCCTAACTCACTATAGTATTTCATTTTCTACCATACAAAGCCTAAAATAGCCTCATCTTCAATTAATCTTGATATCCATTATTATAGCCGAACTCAACCAAATGCAAGTTGTCTTTCCACTTAGATGGCTTATCCATCACATACATTCTTAGCATGTATTCAATCTCTTGGTTGACTCTCTCTGTCTGTCGATCTTCCTATGGATGGTATGTTGTGTTGGAATTCATATTTGTACCAAATATCTTAAATAATCCCCTCCATAAATTTGAAGTAAACTTTGTATCTATGTGTAAAATAATTGCCTTAGGTATCCCGTGCAACCTAGCAATTTCCCTCACATACATTTATGTAATATTATCTTTTGTATGAGTCATTTTCATAGGAACAAAATGAGAAACCTTTGTCAATTTATCCACAACTACCATTACGGAATCATGTTACCTTGTCCTAGGAAATTTAGTTATAAAATCAATGGTTACCACTTCCCATTTCTTCTCTAGAATTGAAAATGGTTTAAGCAAACCTGCTAGGTGTCTATGCTCATCTTTTACTCTGTAACATTCCATACATCTGACAATGTAATCAACAACATCCTTCTTCATTCCTGGCCAAAAGAATTGGCTTCTAACTTCTGCAATTTTTTTATTGTAACCAGGATGTCCAGCATATGGAACATTATGCATTTATTTTAATACCAAATTCCTAAGTTCTCCAAAACTAGGAACATAAATTCTATTCTCATTCATAAGTAATCCAACTTCCTTAATCTTGTACTCTTTAATTTTTTGTTGCATGTTTTCTTCTTGCAAACTTTCTTTTACCTGTAGATGATGTTGATCTGTAACAACAACATCTAAATTTTTTCTCTTTAAATTTGATTGATGCATACTAACAACTGTAGCATGCATGATATGTACTCTTCCGTTGAGTGCATCAACAACTTTATTTTCCTTTCCCTTGATATTCTTGATGTCAAAGTCATACTCACTTAAAAATTCTAGCCATCTTGTTTTCTTAACATTCAAAGTTGGATGTTCAAAAATATATTTTAGACCAGTATGGTCTGTACTTAACTCAAATCTTTTTCCCGTGATATAATGCCTCCACATATTCAATGCATGAACCATGGAAGTAAGCTCCAAATCATGTGTAGCATAATTCCTCTCATATTCTTTCCATTTTCTGGACTCATAACCAATGACATGTCCATTTTGAGTGAGGACTCCACCAAGTCCTTCCTTGCATGCATCTCTACATACCACACAATTCTCATTTCGATCAACAATATTTAAACAGATGCACTAGTAAGAAATTATTTCAACAAATTAAAGTTATCTTCACACGTAATTCTCCATTCAAGTTTGATTCCATTATTTTGTAAAGAAGTTATGGGATGAACAATCTTAGAGAAACCCGTTATAAACCTCATGTAGTATCCATCTAATCCCATAAAAATACATGATTTCTGAAAAATTCATGGGTGTTGGCCATCCTCTAATGGCTTCAATCATTTTTGGATATACTACTATACCTTGTTTTTAAATAATATGACCCAAATAATGGATTTGTTCTTATTAAAAAGAACACTTAGTAATCTTGGCATAAATTTCATTTTCACTCAGCACTTGTAACACCAACCTCAAATGATGTTCATGCTTTTCCTCGAACTTAGAATAAATAAGTATGTCATTCAATAACATAATGACAAACTTATCCAGACAATTTCTAAATATTCCATTCATTAAGCAAATAAAGACAACTGGTTCATTGATCAGTCGAAATGGTACCACTACAAACTCATATTGTCCATACCTGGTTCTGAAGGTTGTCATATTAACGCCTTCTTCCTTGATTCTTACCTAGTGGTATTTGGAACTCAAGTCTATCTTTGAAAATATCTTCACTCCTATTAGCTGATCAAAGGGGACATAGATTCTGGGTAGAGGTTATTTGTTCTTCATAGTGTCTTTATTCAACTCTCTAAAGTATATACACGACCTCAATGTTCCATCCTTGTTTTTGACAAAGAGTATTGGTGCTCCCCAAGGTGAAACTCTTGGACATATGTACCCTTTCTTCAACAATTGTTTTAGCTGCATTCATAATTCTTTCAATTCAGGTGTACTCATTCTGTAAGGTGCTTTTGATACTGGGGCGACTCCTAGTACTAAATCAATAGATAAATCTATCTCCCTCTTTGGTGGCAATATTGATATTTATTGGAATACATATTCAAACTCTTGTAATACTGGAAAATATTCAAGGCCTAGTCCTTTTTTATTTTTTGAATCTTCCACATGAGCTACATACAATTGACATCCTTTCCTGAAGCATTTATTCAGTTGTAAGGCTGAAACCTCCCTTATAGAAATAGGTCTTGGAATTTCTTCACAGTGCTTTGTTTTCCTTCTTCATCAAGACATATAAAGGTCCTGTTATGGAAATCTAAGAAATCATGGTGTTGGTCCAACTAATCCACTCTAATTAGGATGTCATAATATCCTAATGGGATGATATTCATATCAATGATTGCATTTAATCCATTAAGATTTATTGGAAAAATTCGGACAACCTCAATGATCCTTATTTTGGTTCTAGTGGATAGGTGAAGTAAACTTGAATTCCCTATCTTAGTTTTCTCCAAATGTTATGTATCCACTATTTTAGGATCAATGTAACAATGACTTAGTCCTGAATCAATGAAAATAGCAAAAAGATGATTAATGTTATTACCTTCCACATCGTTCGTATTGGATTGGTACTCTGCAACTGATTTAGGATTTTCATTACTTGATAATTTATCTTGTTTTTTTTCTCTCATCAACCTCTCATTGTCTACTTTGTAACTCTACACTTCTATTTTCAGGATTCTCACAGTCTCTATTAAGGTTTCGCGTACCTCTCTTCTCATGTGCCCATTTGATTATGTCTCTGCATTACCAACACTGATATTTTTACCTTTGGATTCTTTATCATGACTGAAGTCTCCCTCTCCTTCCTCCATTTCTTTAATATTAATTTGTATCTTGAACTAATATGGTTATAGTCCCTAATTCTTCAAAATGTGCAAGCAACTGTTTTGTTAGAATTATGCATATTATAATTTTTTTCCAAACAATGATATAGGTAGTTGTAATGCTCAATTCATAAAGAAATATATCATAATTATTCAAATTATAACAATTCAATGTCATTCTCCTCTAAATCATATTTCTAATGACTATTCCCATGCCCCAATATGATCTCTAAGTTGAAAGTTATGGCTTCCTAAAAAAATTTGCTTTCACCCTTTTTGTGAAAACATGATCTTATAGCGGCAATGGAATGGTTGTGTGCCAATCTTGTCAAATTATTCCACATGCCCTTTAAACTTGTACATAATTCAAATTCTGCATAGGCAATTCCTTCAGTCCACTTTCCTTGTGATCACTACTTGCCTCACCCTGTGCAAACTTGCACATAAGGCCTTTTTCATTTCCCTATGCAAACTTGAAGTCCCTTTTTGCAAATACCAGAGATAACAACATTAGTTTTCCACATATATGCACCCTACCTGTAGTAAAACATGCCTATATGTAGGTTTCACCACTACAACCCATGTGCATCGGGATTTGTGCCCAAAATTAAAAAATGGTGTTGGGTTTCCATGTCACGTCATGAGATCCATGATCCTTGACCTTCCATATCCTGGAAATGTTCTGACTCAACCCTTTAGTTTCACTTGAAGGATACAAATGGGCCAAAGCTGAGTTATGGAAAAGAGGAGAAGAATTCAACTTTGAGAGCAAAGTTACTCTAGAGAAATTATTCACTTCATATTGAGTCTGCATCCCTTTGTCCTTTAAGTCTGAACACATTGTTCATCCCCCAAGCCCTTCCCTACTTTATTGAGAAACTCATTGTATCTCTTATATGAGACTGCCTTTGGTGGAGGATTGAAGTGGTGGAGGCCTAGCTAGAAGGAAATTAGTTTCTCGGTTTCGAACCGTGCCAACACAGAATTTTGTAATTCATTCACTTCTACTGATTACATTTTAATAGAAATACTCTTTTCTCATCCAATTAATATCTTGCAAATATATGAATTGTTATTCCATGGGTGTATTTTTTATGAATGTTTATGGATTATGTTATTGAATGTGCTAACATTATATTTTATCACCATATGCTTGTGTTTCATGGTTGTTGACGACTAGTTGCAGGTGTATTGCTTTGAGTCAAGTGCTCAATGGTGGACTTCATCGAACGTCTGGATGAGGTAGGCATTTTATCTCGTCTTGATAGAATATTTTCTTATATATCATACTTGAGATTAGAGTTGATTTATGTAGTCATTTCTGTATTTTGTGATTCACCCCTAGACATAGAGAGATTTTCCATGTAACAGAATTGACGACCATACTGGGGAACTGACTCTTCTTTTTCGGGGTTTGGAGTATTTTTCTCCTTATATTGTTCTCGTTTATATTGAATTTCTTGTCATATGATTGCTTGACAACCTCTTTTCACTCTAAGTATGAGTTTCTTAGCCTTCTCCTTATCTTGGTTGTGTTTTGACACATATACGTGGGTTTTTTCCTGACAGTCACGTACATACACGTTATTTACTTTTGCAAGAAGTGTATATATGTGTTTTTCTCCTGAAAAATCATGTACATCACCCTTTGTTGCTTGGTTGTTGGGTAGGTTTCTATGATTGTTGAGTTTTCTTGGGTCTCCATTATGACTGCTAAGTGTCGGTGGAATGACAAGAAACCTTTATTTGGTTGAATTTTTGGGTGGTGCCTTTCTCATCATCCTTTTCATTTGATTGTCCTTGCATCTTGGGCTGGGTGTTTCTCTTCTTGATATCCTACTTGGTTTGTATATGTTTACACACAGTAGAGTTTTTATATCAAGTTGTTGTTCAGTCCTTTCATTTTCATTCTCTTATATTGAAAATAAAAAAATATTAGGCATTTTACATTATTGGCATTTTGATCTCTTGAGTCTTTATCACTTATCTTAGTACATATGAAGATAGGTTGCATTTTATTTAGAATTGCAGAACTGAATTGAGAATTTCATTTTGAAAAGCATATTATTTATTGGGAATTGAAGTTTGGACTTTGCATTGTATTCATATTAATTTATTTTACTTGTTGAGTCATAGCATCACTAGTTTCACGATCACACCTTTTTTAGTAAGAAAGGCCTCTAAAAGTAACGCTATCATTTAAAATTGATTAGTAATGATTTAATTTTTCTAGGGTGGACAAACTAGCTTAGGATTTAGATCCTAGGAATAGGATTTTGTGAGTAAACTTCTTCAAGGATATTAAATCAACATATGTGTCTGACTAAGGGAGTGGAGAAATCCATTGTATAATTGGCAATATCAGGAGGCTTTGCTTACAATGGAGTTAAGCACAAGGTCGCGTGAGGTTGGTTGAAGGGATATCCCCCCGATACTTTCTTAGCATCAGATATATTTCTAGGGATCTATTCATATATGGGGATCTTGATAGCACCCTTACCTCTGTGAGAGGGAGTTCTTTCAAGGTTTCGAGATTTGTTACCCTACCCATATGGTGGACCTAACTAACGACTGTTCTCCTATGAATAATTTATATCATGGTTTCTTAGTTGCTTGACTTAGGTACCACATAGGTTACTTGCATGGGTTATTCTGCAGGTGCCCTGGGTCATATAAGGGTCGGAAAACACACAAAATTTATGGAGGATTACCTCTCTGAGGGGATCTGATCGACTAATTGTTAATCCCACGAGGGACCTTATAATTGATTCGGATACCTCTGATCTTTAGTAGAGGAGTTTTGGGCCCCTCTTGGGAGAGGCATACCTACTTTAGAGGGGGGGGTTTCTTTCAACCACTTTATCTTGTTTTTTAGCATATTGGTCGTTCGATTATTTTTGGTGTGGTCTTTGATTATTAGTGGACCTTTGATATTTTATATTATCCCTTCAGTTGTCATTATTATGGAAAATGGAGTTCCTTTGGATCCCTCCTTTACCACTACATCCCCCATGACATTTATTCATTTCATGGGGATGAATCCATCTTCTTTTCATAATGGTATGCATAATTACAACACTCGGTCCATGCCTTGGGTATGTAATCATTTTCCTCTTCATATGCCAAACATGCTTTCACCCTTTCCATCATCTCCCTTTCCTGCTTATACAAATCCTAGTTTTGGATCCGTAGGCATGATGGCTCCACCATCTACATATTCATTTGATAGGAGTCATGTCCCTCAACCAACTCTCACTGTGGGGGGTTGGAATCTCCCCTCTTAGGGATCCAATCCTAGACATGCTTTTTCAGGAGCCAGTTCTCAAATGGGTAGATATTATGCTTATTACACCCCATCTGTGTATCCTTCATTTTCCATGCTAGTTCTTATGAAGACTTTTACCATGGTGGGTATCCATATGTCCTATGGTATTTCATATGGAGGAAATAATTTATATGGTACGAGCTACCCTCTTAATGGAAACCCTTCACATGGGGGAAAAATATTGTTGCATCATGTTGTCATTGATGCCAAAGGATTGATTTCATAGGAAAAATTTCTTGTCATAGTATATTGATGTAGTGATTGATGGATCATGTATTTACCTTTATTGATGGATCATGTATTGACCTTGATGTCAATGCATTGATGTCAAGAGGAATCATAGTCGTATGCATAGATGAATATGGATCAATGTGTTGTAGTTGTATTGATGTAAAGATGACTCATTATTGTCTTGTCATGGTTGTACAAATGGATGAACTCCAAAGTAGCCCCCTTATGGTGAAATCCCTCACAAGAAGACGCTTTGCGGTTGAGTTATCCTAGTAGTATGGTTAGAGATCCCATGCTTAATTGTGGAATAATGAGATGAATATTAGTAAATTTGTCAGTGAAACTATCCTAGATGGATAGTGCTTGTCAAGCCATTTCTGATGGTATGTGGAACGTCACATAAATCCTCACAGTTTGAGAGTTATGGCCTTACGAAGTTGGAGGACCCTCATATATTGGCATGAAGCCCCAAAAGGTCAAAGAAGTCAAAGTTCTTGCAAAGAAGAGATTATTTAAATAATAAAGTAAAGTGACAAAATCAAAGAGGATTATTTAAATAATAAAGTGAAGTGACAAAGTCAAAGAGGATTATTTAAATAATAAAGTGAAGTAACAAAATCAAAGAGGATTATTTAAATAATAAAGTTAAGTAACAAAGTCAAAGAGGATTATTTAAATAATAAATTGAAGTGAGAAAATCAAAGAGGATTATTTAAATAATAAAGTGAAGTGACAAAGTCAAGGAGGATTATTTAAATAATAAAGTGACAAAGTCAAAGAGGATTATTTAAATATTAAAGTGAAGTGACAAAATCAAAGAGGATTATTTAAATAATA